>PVJS01053863.1:0-13154 GCA_004027185.1 Glis glis
AACCCAGGGGCATTCTACCTCTGAGCTACACCCCCAGACCTATTTTTTATTCTTTATTTTGAAACAGGGTCTCACTAAGTTGTGGAGGACCTCACTAAGTAGCTGAGGCTAGCCGTGAACCCAGATTCTCCTATCTTAGCCTCCCAAGTACTGGGATTACAAGCATGCGCCACCACACCCGGTTTTATTTTTTATTTTGAAACAGAGTTTCACTAAGTTGCTTAGGCTGATCTCAAACCTGTGATCCTCCTGTCTCAGTCTCCTGAGTAGCTGTGATTGCAGAGGTGTACCACTGCATCCCACCACTCTGTCTTTAGCCTGAAAAATGGAGCATCTTAAGCCAGGTGTGGTGACAAATGCCTGTAGTTCCAGTACTTGGGAGGCTGAGACAGGAGGATTGAAGGTTCAAGGACAGCCTCAGTAAATAGTGAGACTCTCACCAACCCAGCGAGACCCTGTTTCAAAATAAAAATAAAAGCCGGTTATGGTGGCACATGCTTGTAATCCCAGTACTTGGGAGGATGAGACAGGAGGATTACAGACTGGGGTCCAGCCCCAGCAACTTGATAAGACCCTGTTTCAAAATAAAAAATTAAAAAGCAATATGGGAGTATAGCTCAGAGGTAGAATGCCCCTGGTTCAATCCCAGTTCCACAAATAAATAAGTAAATAAGTAAGTAAATAAATAAATAAATAAATGGAGTATTTTAGATGCTCAGGGGCATTAAAGGACCAAAACAAGTGGGGCACAGTGGCACATGCCTGGAATCCCAGTACTTGAGAGACTGAAGAGAAGGATTGCAGATTTGGTTTTTTTTTGTGTTTTTTTTTTTTTTTTGCAATACCAGGGATTGAACGCAGGGGCGTTCTACCTCCGCGCTATACCCCCGGCCCTATATTTTTTATACTTTATTTTGAAACCGGGTCTCACGAAGTTGTGGAGGGCCTCACTAAGGAGAGAGAGAGAGAAACAGGGAGAGAGAGAGAGAGAGAGAGAGCTGAGGCTGGCCGCGAACCCGGATCCTCCGGTCTCCGCCTCCCAAACTACTGGGATTACAAGCGTGCGCCACCACGCCCGGCAGGATTGCAGATTTGAGGCCAGCCCAGAATAATTTAGAGAGACCCTATTTCAAAATTAAAAATAAAAAAGCCAGGCATGGTGGCACATGCTTATAATCCCCGTACTTGGGAGGCTGAGACAAGAGGACCACAGGTTCACAGCCAGCCTCAGCAACTTAGTGAGGCTCTCAGCAACCTAGTAAGACCCTGTTTCCAAATAAGAAACAAAATCGGGCTGGGGGTGTAGCTCAGAGGTCTGAGTTCAATCCCCAGCATCAAAATAAATAAATAAATAAATAAATAAATAAATAAATAAATAGGTGGGGGGGAGCAGGGTTGTAGCTCTGTGGTAGAGAACCCCTGTGTTCAGTTCCCAGTAACACACACACATACACACACGCACGCACAAAGGACCAAAACACAATCTCCAGATGAGTGAGAGGCAACACTCAGATCAGAACCCAAGGGTCCTGGGCTACTGCTTCCCAAACTTTAATCCCCTGGGGGTCTTGTCCAAATACAGCTTCTGATCCAGCTTGTCTTGGGTGGGGTCTGAGATATTTAATAAGCTCCCAGGAGAGGCTGGTCACAGGACCACACTTTAAGGAGCAAGGATCTAGAATTCAGTCTTCATCCCTGCCCCGGGGTGCTGACCCTCACCTCCCGAGGAGGCCACAGCTACCAGGATGAGGGAATCCTCACGCCCTGCCGGCTCCTCTGAGTACTGCAGCTTCTCCGTCACAGAGCCCAGAATGTCCTGTACAGAGGCTGAGAGGCGGCTGCGGATGGTCACGTAAGAGTGGTCAGGCATGTAGACTCGGCAGAAGACTGCACAGAGACAGGAAATCTGTTTTTTAACACAGGCAGTGGCAGCCCTGGCCCAGGCCTCTCCAGGGAATCTCCTTCCCACACCAGAGGCTGGCCTCTCAAGATGCTATAAAGGGAGACTCCACTGAGGATGCCCAAGACCCAGAGATCCCACATCCCCCCCGCCCGGCAAGTCACTAGGGAGGTCCTGCCCCTCCCACGGCCCACACTTACTCTCATCTGAGCCCCGGAAGGCCACTCGGGTTTGGAGACAGGAATCTATTCGGCGGAAGTGGCGGAAGAGTGGCTTCACCTGCTTGCTGGGTGGCTGGCTCTCCTCTGGAATCCTGGCACAAACACAGCTGGGCATCAGCAAGCCCTGCCGGGCATATGGAACCCCAGGCAGGCAGCATTAAGCAGGGATATCGAAATTGGGTCAAGGATGCACCAGCTCCAGTTTCAGAAGGTGGTTAAGGGGTTAGATGAGAGCATGACCAGCATGTGACAACTGTCCAAGTGGCCCAACTCAAATGTCACCTCTTCCAGGGGTTCCTCTCTGACCCACTCACCCACCAGGAAAGGCCATTTGTTTGCCTCAATCGCTGTAGAATATAGGGATGATATTGCTTATGTTCATGGCTTATCTCTTTTATAAGTTCAAGAGATTTTGAGAAGTGGATTGGTTCTTACTGATTTTTTTTTCATCCTCCAGGGCCTAGCACACTGCTTGGCCACATGGTAGGTAGCAGGCCATCAGACTTTTATTGAATTTTGCCAACAAGAACTTCACAGTCTGGGAGGGAGACAGACATGTACACAGCTATTTCTGACACCAGGCAGGAGGTGTTGGTAATATGACAAAGACGCAGGAGAGGGATGTTGGTATGGGGGAGAGAGATGTTGGTATGGGGGAGAGAGAAAGCTATTCCTAAAAGGAGGATCTGAGATATTTTCACGGAGAAGATGGCATTTAACCTGGGCCTTGAAGGACAACAGGAAGAGAAAAGGGTGGGCCGATGTGATGGACAGCAGGAAGCTGAGAAAGCACAGGAGTTGAGAATGGTGCACTCTGTAGGAAGTGTCATGGGTGGAGGGGGTTGCGGGAGATGAGATGGAAGGGATCAGCAGAAGGCTTAAAGGGAAGGGTGTTGAGTGCTGTGCTAGGATGTCTAGTTTTGTCTTGGAGGCAGTGGGGAGCCTGGATGCTTTGAGAATAGGAGTGTGATGGTATCATTTATGCAAGTTTGAAAGATTTCTCTGGTGTCAGCATAAAGGGAGAAAGAGGCAAGGCCACAAGCTAAAGCTCTGGGCAGGAGGCTGTGTCAATAACACAGGTGAGAAGTAATGAGGCCTACACAAGGTTGTGACAGTGGGAATGGAGAGGGGAGAAACAGAAAGGGTGGAAGGGATGAATGGATGCAGTGGTGTCCTGAACCCAGCTCATTGGCTCACAAGTCCAATTTTGGGGAATTTTGCCTATTTTAAAACACAGCCATTCAAATGTATATGAGAAAGCCGGGAGGCGGAGACCAGAGGATCGGGGTTCACGGCCAGCCTCAGCTCTCTCTCTCTCTCTCTCTCTCCATCTCTCTCTCTCTCTCTCCTTAGTGAGGCCCTCCGCAACTTCATGAGACCTGGTTTCAAAATAAAGTATAAAAAATAGGGCCGGGGGCGTAGCGCGGAGGTAGAATGCCCCTGCGTTCAATCCCCGGTATGGCAAAAAAAAAAAAAAAAAAAAATGTATATGAGAGCCAGGCCTGGTGGTTCATGCCTATAATCCCAGTACTTGGAAGGCTGAGACAGGAGGATCACACACTGAAGGAAAGCCTCAGCAATGTAGTGAGCCTTTTAGCAACCTAGTGAGACTCTGTTTCAAAACAAAAACATAAAAAGGGTTGGGGGTGTAGCTCAGAGGTAGAATGCCCCTGGGTTCAATCCCCAGTACCAAAAAAAAAAAAAAATGTATATGAGTTAGGTGTGGTGGCACATGTCTGTAATCCCAGTACTTGGGAGGTTGAGACGGGAAGATCGCAGGTTTGAAGCCAGTGCATGTGGTAATTTAGCAAGACTCTGTTTCAAAATAAAAAATAAAAGCTGGGTGTGGCGGTGCACACTTGTAATCCCAGTACTTGGGGGACAGAGACAGGAGGATTGCAGGTTCGTGGCCAGCCTCAGCTACTTAGTGAGGCCCTCTGCAACTCAGTGAGACCCTGTTTCAAAATAAAGAATAAACCGGGCATGGTGGTGCGTGCTTGTAATTCCAGTACTTGGGAGGCTGAGACCGGAGGATACGGGTTCGTGGCCAGCCTCAGCTACTTAGTGAGGCCCTCTGCAACTTAGTGAGACCCTGTTTCAAAATAAAAGAATAAAAAATAGGACTGGGGGTGTAGCTCAGAGGTAGAATGCCCCTGGGTTCAATCCCCAGTACCACAAAAAATAAATAAATAAATAAATAAAATAAATAAAAAATAAAGAATAAGCCGGGCGTGGTGGTGCACGCTTATAATCCCAGTACTTTGGGAGGCGGAGACTGGAGGATCCGGGTTCGTGGCTAGCCTCAGCTCTCTCTCTCTCTCTCTCTCCATCTCTCTCTCTACTTAGTGAGGCCCTCCACAACTTCATGAGACCCGGTTTCAAAATAAAGTATAAAAAATAGGGCCGGGGGTGTAGCGCGGAGTTAGAACACCCCTGGGTTCAATCCCCGGTACCGCAAAAAATAAATAAATAAATAAAGAATAAAAAATAGGGCTGGGGGTATAGCTCAGAGATAGAATACCAGTACTGAAAAGAAAAATAAAATAAAAGGTTTGGGGGTATAGCTCAAAGGCAGAATGCCCCTGGGTTCAATCCTAGTATCACAAAAAATACAAAAACCAGAAAAGAATAAAAAACAGGGCTGGGGGTGTAGCTCAGAGGTAGAAGGCCTCTGGGTTCAATCCCCAGTACCACACAACCAAAAAAAGAATAAAAAATAGGGCTGGGGGTGTAGCTCAGAGGTAAAATGCCCCTGGGTTCAATCCCCAGTACTGCAATAAAAAAAATAAATAAAATAAAATGCACATGAGCCAGGTGTCATGGCACATTCCTGTAATTCCAGCTACTTGGGAGGCTGAGGCAGGAGGATCACAAGTTCAAGGCCATCCTGGGAAGCTTAGCAGGATCCTGTTTCAAAAATAAAAAGAGCTGGGGATGTAGCTCAATGATAGAGCACTTGCCTAGTATGTATGAGGCTCTGAGTTCAATCCCTCGTACCAGGAAAAAAAAGTATGTGTGTATGCGTGTATACATGTACACACATAGATGACTTATGGACAAATAAATTATTACATAAAAGGAAGTTTCCTAATTGTTTTACTACAGTTTATTATTATCTATGCTCTTGATGCTTTTATATCTATTAGTATGGTGGAAATACTATATATAATTTCTGGCTACTGTACATATCTCTTCCCAACTCCACATTCAGTGATATTATATTGGTAGCTTGAAATTAACCATGGTAAACTGGGCATGGTGGTACACACCTGTAATCCCAGTTCTTGGGAGGCTGAGACAGGAGGATCAAGGTTCAAGGCCAGCCTCAGCAATCATGTTAAGAGAATTTATACCACGGGAATCAGCAAAAGCTACAAATCAGGGTGCTTTCTCCTGAGGTATTGGTTGTTAAATATTTACCCATATACCACCGGATGGACAGAAAAATGGATGGGAGACTGGACAAAAAAAGTGACTGGACTCAGTGTTCTGTGCTAACCTCCAATAAGAGAAAGAGGTTGAAATAAAACCATATGGAAGCCAAGAGGCCAGAGGCAGCCCCTGTAACAGAAAAACTCAGGGGACCTCTCCTGTCCTCTCCCATAACTCTTTCCCCCTCACTTTAGCTCCACAGTCTCCACAAGCTGGTGCAGCCTCAGTGTGTCCTCTCGGAGGTCTTGGTAAAGGGATTCATCCTTCATAATTAGCAGGTACAAATCCTGGGGAGAAGAAAGCAGAAAGGTGAGAGCAGGCATCTCATCCCAAAACCACTCTCTGCTAGGGCCAGAGTAGGTTCTCCATGCCTTCGAGCATAGAAGGACCATATAAACTAAGGCATCCTTTGCTTCCAGGTATCCAGCTTGAGGAGTATAGCCCCTTCAAAGGGGTCCCCTTCCACAGTGAATAGCCTGCTCACCCGCCTTTTCTTCCCAAGGCCCACCTTGATGATGTGGCCGGCCCCCTCTTCCTCCTGCAGCAACCCCTGGTAGGTGTCCAAGAAATGGAGGAGCATAGCTAGACATGCCTGCTTCCGGCCCAGCCCCTCAGGGCCCTCCAGGCTCCCAGCCCGAACAAAGCTGACCCCTAAGTTAAGAAAAAGCCTTGGCAGATCTGAGAAAATTGGGGAGGGAGGCAATGGGAAGCTAAATTGCCTCCCAAATATTTTCTAGGTTTGGAGCCAGGGAGAAAGGAGGTTCGGAGGACCTGGAGCCAAAAGCCCTCCTCCTGTGCCAGCCCAGGCTTTTGCTCAGAGTAAGTAGCAATGGTATCCACTTGACCCCATCCAGCTCCGTTATTTTTTTGTTTTGTTTTTGGCGGTACCAGGGATTGAACCCAGGGGGATTCTACCTCCGAGCTACATCCCCGGCCCTATTTTTTATCCTTTATTTTGAAACCGGGTCACACGAAGTTGCAGAGGTCTCACTAAGTAGCTGAGGCTGGCTGCGAACTCAGATCCTCTGGTCTCCGCCTCCCAAGTACTGGGATTACAAGTGTGCTCCACCACACCCGGCCCAGCTCCGTTCTTTTAGATTTTTGCTTGAGAATACAGTGCCAGGATCCATCTAACCTCTGGCCAGCCCAAGACCTGGAGCTTACAGTTACAGACCCACAAACCTGACTTTACCTCTTTCTAAGAGAATCTATTACATTCTGTTCAGTGGCCTGACATTCACAATTAGGTTCTGAAATAACTCAGTGACGCCGGGCGTGGTGGCGCACGCCTATAATCCTAGTACTTGGGAGGTTGAGACAGGAGGATCGCAGGCTTGAGGACAGCCTCAGCAATTTAGTGAGGGTCTCAGCAACCTGGTGAGACCCTGTTTTCAAATAAGAAATAAAATTGGTCTGGGGGTGTAGCTCGGAGGTAGAATGCCTCTGGGTTCAATACCAAGTACCACAAAAGCAACTCAGTGAGAGGCCATATACTTACATGAGACCCAATGAACAGCCAGTGGCCCCTCCCCAGCAGACCCTACTGAAGCACAGCCATGATCTGATGTTGACATCAGACCCTGTAATAACTCACGGGGCAACCAGATGTTTAGAGGAATAATTCAGTGGGGAAAGAGGCACCCTTAATAGAATAATGATACCTTATATTTATACAGGTCTCTGCAGTTGCCAAAGCACTCTCACATCTGCTATCTGGGTGAGCTTCACAACAGCCCATAGGTAGGCAGGGCAGGTGCTATTTACCTCCATTTTACAGAAGCAGGAACCAAAGCCCCAGGAGGTGAGGAGATATGCCCAAGGTCACACAACTAGAGAGTCCAAAAGCCAGGTGTGTTTTCTAAGGGGAGAGCTTGGGCTCTGATGTCACATGTGGGGTGGAGGGACTGGCTCCCTCCGGCCCTCCCTTTTTATAAGCTCCACAAAAGGATATTACTGGTGTAGCTCCTGCAGAAATTTCTCCGTTGGGAGGAAGAGGGAGTGGGTAAGGACGATGTCATCCAGCAGGATATCTGTAGAGATCAATGGGTGCCACAGATGTCAGGAGGGCGCTTCCAGGACCAGACTGGAAACCCTACACCCCTTCTCTTGCCTCCGAGGGAGAGTTCTCTTTAGGCAGGCTAGAGCCCCAGCCACCTGCCCTGTCATGCTCTGCACACGCTCACACACACATGTGTGAAGGTTCTGGGCAGCCGCTGCGGGGGTGGGGCTGGCAGCTGCCAAGGCAGCTGGAGGGACGAGGGGTGTGCCTTTACCGGCCATGCACGCTCCTCTTCAGTGTGCATGAAAAGTTGATCAGATAACACACCAAGCTTGAGATCTGCCTGAAAAATGAAGTAGCCCACAGAAGGGTCTCTAGACCGAGAACTTCCAAACGCAGAGGCTAAGGTAGGTGTGGGTGTGTGTGTGCATGCGCACGTGTGTGTGTGTGTGTGTATGTGTGTGTATGTGTGTGTATTCCACTTTCCCTCCCTACACCCTACCCCACAGCTTTGAGTTCCAACTAGGCAAGTGGGAACCAGCCCCATTTAAAGGGAGTGACGCCATCTCTTTTGATCTCAGAGACTTTAAATAGAAATCCTGTATCCTCTGGGTGCCCAGCAATGGAAAGGTTAATGATGGAAGGTGGAGGGGAGGGGCTCCTCTTGCCACCTTTCTCCCTTCCACACCCCTGTCTGGGCCTGGCTCAGCCAGTCAGCCAGGTACAAGGTCGCCCTGACTTGCAGCCCTGGGGTGGGGCAGGGCCACCTGGCACACACAGACAGGGAGGACACAGGGAGGGAGCCAGGTGTCCTCAGCAGGACAGGTTAGGGCCAGGTCCCCAGGCACTGCTCCAGGACAAAACCAAGGCTTCTGACAGATCTTGGCTCACCATCCCTGGCTACCAATTCTAGCCATGAAGGCGGAAGGGGAGAAGCAACACAAGATCATCTACTTCAGCTAGTTCATTTCACAAATGAGAAACTGAGGCCCAGAACTGGGAGGGACTGGCCTGGAGCTAGTAGAACCCAGACTCTTGCATCTTTTTTTTTTTTTTTTTTGTCTCAATATGCTGGAGGCAAGGTACACTGCCAGGAACAACCTAGTGGTCAGATGGGGCTGCCTAGATATTTCAGAGGCTCTGGAGAGGTGTGGAGGACCTTCTGTAAGTGCCCTCCTCCTATACAACCTGGGAGGAAACCAAAATGGCTTGAGAACATGGGTTACACTGAAAGTATCAAGATGGCAGGTTAGGCTGATTCTCATTCACTCTGGGACTGGTTTGGGATTTCCCAAACCAGTTACTCTGGGGATCCAGCCTGCCAGGCCAGATAATATGGGTGACAATCAATTCAGGAGTCTTACCGCAGAAGAAATAGAGCCAAGTCTGTGGCACGAGGCCCCTGTGGAACAGGAGTTTCTCCCTGCCCAGCTACTACCCTGGTGTGTGTGTGTGTGTGTGTGTGTGTGTGTGTGTGTGTGTGTGTGTGATGCACCACTGTGCCTGGCTCCCTACTGTGTTCTGAAAGCAAGTCAGAGAGTCCCTAGTCCTGACCCCCAGCTTCAGGGACAGGGTCTAGGAATAATGAGGCCTGACATCCTTCCTACCCTCTTTATCTCATGGGAGAACAAAGCCAGAGCAAAGGAAGAGGAACATGGGGCAGAGTGGGGGAGATGCTGATATGGGGGCTACAATTTGGTGTCTGTCTCTTCTAAAGCAGGATCTGATCCAACGCACAGCCTCCCCAGGGAATGTGTCATAGAGACACAGGGTGTGTGGTGTAGGCGGGAAGTTATGGTTAGGAGAGCTGTGTGTGTCTGATATTTTTCTAATTAAATCCAAAAGGTGTCAGCTCCCCAGGGCAACTACAGCCTGAACCAAAGGAGAGGCCCCAGACCTTGAGAAAAATCTAGGGGAGTACCACCCCACTTCACACACCTAGGCTGGAGTTCCTTGCTGAGGGCTGAGAGCAAAGCGTAAAACCTCCCTATCTTAGGGTCTCAACGAGTGCTCCCAAACCTCAGACCTCCTGGGCTTCATACAATGCGTAGAGCTGGATCTAAAGGCCCCTAGGTCTCAGCACTAACCAGCAATTTGGGGCCTCAGTTTCCTCCAAGGCGCCTTACGGGTGCTGATGGGGAGGGGTGAAATAGCATCATGGTTAAGGGAATAAGCCTCTCGGGGTGTGGTTATTATTTTTTAAAGAGGCTGTGTGCTGAGGCCTGCCACCGGAAGGGTGGGAGCTGGGAAGGCCCAGACCCTCCTGGATGCTGCAGGGCCCCGATGCCTGTCCTGAGGTCCCTTCCCTCACAAACACCTTCTGAGTCCAGCCTCAAGTGGAATGCTATCCCCCACCAAGCTGCTAAGGACAATGCATCCCTTTGCCAGAGCCCCAAAGGCAGCTTGGGCCATGTGCCTGTTCACGCTACCCTACCAAGTGGGCTAGCCTGTGCTCTGGGGCTTCTACACTGTAGTCAGGGACTCCTGTCAGGTTTTCAAGCCTTGGGCACATCTGAAGGGTGGTACGGCTGTGCTCTGAGGCTTCCATTTTACTGTGTCAGGCCCTAATTTGGGGGCATAGGAGGAGGTAGTCAACGTCAGGGACTCATGGGAGGCTATGGCTAAAATGTCCACAGGAGAGGGAGGTGGCTGAAGGAGAGGAGACTCAGCTCCTTACCCCGTGGGTGAGGCTGCTACAGGGAGGAAGGTGGGCCCAAATGCGGTTTCTCTTCTGCTCGAGGGTCTGTGGCTCAGCTCCGTCCCTGCCCCATTTCGAGAAACCCCTCAACCCCATACCCAGGCTCCAGCACACCACCACCCCCGTTCTCCAAGGACAAGAAGAAAAACCCGGGACACCCCCTGCTCCTGGATGGATTAGCCCGTGGACTCCTTACCTGAGGCGCTGCTGTCCCTGGTGGCCCCTCCAGCCAGCCGCTCCAGAACTCGGTTCAGAAGATGCTCCGGCCGCTCGGGGGCGCCAAGGGGGGCCCAGGGCGGCGAAGTCAGGGGCTCGCCCGGGGATAGCTCATCTGAAGAGTACGAGGAAGGGGAGCGCAGGGGCCCCCCGCCCCCGAGCGGCCCCGGCCCCGGCACCTCCTCTAGCTGCAGCCAGCAGGGCCCGCCGCTGACCAGCTCCTCCACGACCCCCGCGGGCTCTCCCCCTTCCTCCTCAGGGGGCGGCTCCAGCCCCGGCTCGGTGAGGGGCTCCCGGAGGAAGGCTGGCAGCAGCAGGCGAGACACGCTCGGACGCCGCTGCAGTGGCCGCGGCCCCCCGGCTGGACCGCCGCCCCCGCCCGGTCCCCCGCCCCCGCCAGGCCCTCCGCAGCTTCCCGGACCCCCGCCGGGACCTCCCGCCACCGTTCGCCCCGCCAGCTGCGACGTCTGCTTCTTCAAAAATTTCTCTAGCGGCTTCATGCCCCCCCCGCCCCTCTTCTAGGGGCCGCCGGGGGACCCAGGTGTCCCAGGCGCGGGCGGGGGGGGCGGGGACACGGTGCTCAGAGCCGAAGGAGCAGAGCGGAGGGCCGTGCCAGGCGCTGGACTGGGGGCCAGAGGTGGCCGAGGCTCGCTGGCCGAAGTCCAGTGGCCAGTGGCCGGGGAAGGTGCCAGAGGGGAATGTCCGCTCTCAGCGGCCTCCCATGCCGGCTGCAGCCGGAGGGTGGGCAGGCTGCGGGGCTGGTGTCCCCGGCTCTGCGCTCCTGGGCCAGGCTGCGGCGGCAGAGGCAGCGGGCCGAGCGCAAGGCTGGGAGGACGCGGCAGCGGCGGCGGCTGCGCTCCTCGCCCGGGGGAAGGTGGCAGAACTGAGACCGCGCCCCCTTCCCAGTCCCCGCCCCCACCCATCCTGGGCCCGCCCCTCGGGCAGCGCGAGGCTTAAACTCGGGCGCGGGGGCTGACTGCGAGGGAAACAGGGGCTTGGGTTCACAGCAGGCGTAGAAATTAAGGGCAAAGGCAAGGGAGTAATTTACCAATGGAGAAGGATTCCTGGCTCACAGGATTAGCGGGTCTCTTAGAATCATTTCAAAGAGCCCTGGTTGGTTTGTGGCCTGCACCTTGACTCACCTACCAGTGCACAGGTGAGGCCTACAAAGATTCCTGAATCCTGTGCACCTCTGCTATACTCACAGGAATATGTGGTCTTTAACGCCTACGAGAAGGGCTGGAAAGGCCTCTTGGGTGGATTGGCATTGGCACTAGGGGTGGCGCCCATCTGCCCTCTCTGGTAGGGTATAGTAAATAGGTGGTGCAGGCCTGGCCTGTGAGGCAGGTACTGGCAGGCAGATAAGAGCCAGGCAGAGAGCAGCAGGTTGTGGCAGGTCTAGTTGGTGTGAGAAGAGATAGTAGGCATAGGGGAGGAGTAGGAAGGCACCTGAGCCCTGTTGGCAGCAGAAGGAAGCAGGGCCACGGCTAATGGGTGACAAGCCCTAGAGCTGCCAATTATCATCACCAAGCATACAGAGCCCAGAGTGTATGTAGCCACGGAATGGGAATAGTGGTGCCAAATTAGTGCTCCAAGTAATCCTGCCTCCTGATGCTCATGCTAGGAGCAGTCTGTCCCCAAGGGTACACTGTGCCTCAGGAGGTAGGGGATGTAGAGATACAGTGTGAGCACATTCAGGTTAGGCTTTCAAGGTCAGGGAGTGGCACAGGTTCCAGATGGGTTGAGGCTCCTTGGCCAATGCCCCACCCATTTACTGTGCACCAGCCAGGCATGGCCAGGAATGCTAACTGCTGGGAGTGGTGGTAGAACCGACAGGGTGTGTGCTACACTCATGTCACTGTATGTGCATATCTGGTCCCATGTGTGCTACAGCATGTGTTGACAGAAACAAATCTTTGCCCACCCATCTGTGGGTTTGGAGTGGGAACAAGAACTACAGACAACCCAATTTTGTCTAAGAAGCTAGGTCTGAGGACCAGCTTCTTGTGCTTCCTTTATTAGTCACCTCAATATTCCTAGGGTTGAAAGGGGAAACTGGCTGGAGTGGCTTGGAGCTCCCCAGGTAGCATTTTATGAACCGAATAGGAAGAGGGGAGGGCTTCTCTCCCAGCACATGCCACAGTTACCAGATTAAGCCGGTTGCCTTGGTAACCTCCTTTCTGGGCAGGATTTGGGATTGTCAGTTAGGAAGGGCGAAGAATTGGGGAGTGTGGAGGGTGTGGGGGCTGGAAATAAAAAGAGTCTAAGAGACTTCTGGGACCTAAAAGCTTGGAGAACAGGACTCCAGTACCCCTCTTGACTATTCAAGGATGTCAGGTGGTTAGTCACTAAGTTCAAGACCTTGAATTCAGAGGAAAGCCAGCATCAGGTAGTGGTACTCCTGGGACAGTAGTTTTTTTTTTTTTTTTTTTTTTGCGGTACCGGTGATTGAACCCAGGGGCGTTCTACCTCCGCGCTACACCCCCAGCCCTATTTTTTTATACTTTATTTTGAAACCGGGTCTCACAAAGTTGCGGAGGGCCTCACTAAATAGAGAGAGAGAGAGAGCTGAGGCTGGCCACGAACCCGGATCGTCCGGTCTCCGCCTCCCAAAGTACTGGGATTACAAGCGTGTGCCACCACGTGGGGCACAGTAGCAGTTTTTTTTTTTTTTTTGCGGTACCGGGG
>PVJS01053864.1:0-13152 GCA_004027185.1 Glis glis
AGTAGCTGAGGCTGGCCGCGAACCCGGATCCTCCGGTCTCAGCCTCCCAAGTACTGGGATTACAAGCGTGCGCTACCATGCCCGGCCTGTGGATTTATTTCTGTATCATCTATTCTATTCCATTGGTCTATGTGTCTGTTTTTCCACCAATACCATACTGTTTAACCAAATGGGGAAAAAATAAAAATCAGGGCCAACATTACTTTCAATGAGTTTACAGATGAGAGTTAGTGTGAGATACAAAATGTCAATCTGTAATTTCTTTATTTCAATTCTTTTGTGCCTATGATAAATGGTGAGCTCACCTCATTATGAGTCTGGAATTTATAGTGAATATTGCTGAATAAAACATGATATCTGTACTCTAGAACCATTGTCCTCTAGAAATAGAATGTGGGCTATATAGCTAATCTTAACTACTCTGCTAACCATACTTTTAAAAAGTATGGTTAAGCTGGGTGTGGTGGCGCCCGCTTGTAATCCCAGTACTTGGGAGGCTGAGACAGGAGGATTCGGGTTTGCGGCCAGCCTCAGCTACTTAGTGAGGCCCTCCACGACTTAGTGAGACCCTGTTTCAAAATAAAGAACAAAAAATAGGGCTGGGGGTGTAGCTTGGAGGTAGAATGCCCCTGAGTTCAATCCCCAGTACCGTAAAAAAGAAAAAAAGTATGGTTACTTTTTAAAAGCAATAGGGACAATTATTTTTTGAAATACATATATTATTTTTAAAATTTTCAATTGTGTTCACCATATATTTAAAAATATGGGTTCCTGATCAAGAAATACAAATAATAAAAGCATCAAAAAAGGAATGTTCCAATTTTCTATGTGACCATCATTTTTTAAAATTATTAAAATTTATTTAGAACAGTTTTAGAGTCACAATAAAATTGTAGAAAGCAGAGAGTCCCCCCCCCATATTCCTTGTCACACATACCCACAATTTCTGCCCTTATCTAAACCCTGAACTGAAACGGTACTTTTATTATAATCTATGAACTTGCATTTAGACACAATCACCCATAATCAATCCACAGTTTACATTAGGATTCACTCTTGTTACTGCGATTTCTATGAATTTGGACAAATATACAATGACTTATAACCACAATAGCACCTCATATTTTCAATGCCCTACAATTCCCTTGTGTTCTACCAATGTATTCTTCCTCTGTCCTACTCCTGGGACCACTGATTTTTTTGTTTTGTTTTGTTTTGCAGTACTGTGGATTGAACCCAGAGGCATTCTGTATTTTTCATTCTTTATTTTGAAACAGGGTCTCACTAAGTTGTGGAGGGCCTCACTAAATAGCTGAGGCTGGCCGCGAACCTGGATCCTCCGGTCTCAGCCTCCCAAGTAGTGGGATTACAAGCGTGCACCACCACTCCAGGCTTGATTGTTTATTATCTCCATATTTTGTTCTTTTTCAGAATGGCATATGGTTGGGATCATACAATATATATGACTAGGTTCATTTGGCATTTTTATACAGATTTGTTCATACTGAGCTTCCAACAATTTCTCAATTATTATTTTGGTTTTAGTGCCCCATGACTGGTTGCCACAGATATTTATGGTCAGGAGTTTTCGATCAGATAAATTGTGATTCTCTGAATTTACCTGTCAGTCTCTCCAACTTTTGGGCAGTGTTTGACTTGTAACTTCACTACTCTTATGGATATAGTAAGAATTATTGCTTTTCTGGTTTGTTTACCTTTTCTACTCATTGGGTTAAAGTGGAAGCTTCTAAGTCCTTTATGTGCCAGACCAGAAACTGGAAGTAGCAATATGATTTTAATAATAAATTTATTTTTATTCAAAATTTGTGGCACTTGCCTAATTTCTTCTTTCTTCCTTCCTTCCTTTTTTTCATTTTTTAAACTTTTTACTTTGGTACTGGGGATTGAACCCAGGAGCATTCTACCTCTGAGCTACATCCCAGTCTTTTTTTTATTTTTAATTTTGAAACAGGGTCTTGCTAAGTTGCTGAGGGTTTCTCTAAGTTGCTGAGGCTGGTCTTGAACCTGCGATCCTGTCTCAGCCACCCTAGTACTGGGATTACAAGTGTGCATCACCATGCCTTGCTCACTTGAATCAGGACAGCCCCATGCTAGAAATCCCTTCACAGCACTCAAATAAAGAACAGTGTTCTGTTCCAATGAAGGAAAACTTAGAGAAGATGGTGGCTTAGTCTTTAAAGTGGTTTCATTATGAAATTAACATTTTAAGTATAATTTGGACTATGCACACTTTAACCCTATTTGTTAAATTTAGATCCAAACTGTGAAATTTGTGAAACATTTGTACTCTTGCTAGCAGTGGGAGGTAATACTCTAGGAAAGCCATATTTGAGATTTTTTTTTTTTTTTGTAGAATGGATAAGGGTTAAGAGCCTAGAAATTACAGAGGTGGAATTGGTAGAAATAATATGAGCAAAATTACCAGAGCTGAAGAAAGTCCGCTGTGTACAGTAAAAAGAGATGCTTGCATTTTGCTGGGTCCAATCCAACTCATGTTCCCAACAGAGGTGATCCTTTTATGTGGGAGCATTTTGCTTCCAGGGTGCACTTTGACAGGGCCCGCTTCATTGGGAGAACAAAACCCATTATTGTCAATTCAGATCTTATTGCACCTATTTCTCAAGGGCCCCAAAGAATTAGATATCATGGTTTTCTTAGAGTGGAAAAATCACATTATTAAATAAACTGGAGAGATCATTGAGTCTAGGGAAACTTTAACAAGTTAGCCTATTGGCCTGGCTGTAGGTAATTCAGAAATCATTGGTTTTGTTAAATTTCATACCAGTATTTGAATTCTAAGTTAAACCCTTCATTTTATGGAATATTTATAACTTCTATATTGTTCTGTTTGAAATATAGGATAACTAGAAACAAGGTGGTCAAGATGGTATTTAGCAACCCTTTAAAACTTTCAAATTTAATGATATATTATTCTGTGATATATATTTTTTTCTGAATGGTTTTCCTTTTGATAAATGATCAGCTCTAATTTATGGCTTTAGAGATGAAAGATGTTCTTCAACTGGAGTCGAACAATTTTAAAACTATTAACTTACCATGCAAGTATTTAGTTCCTCTCATCACCAGTGTATAGATTTTGAGGAAACAATGTTTGTATATGTTAAAAATACACACTATGCAAATAATGTAATATGTTGGTTCAGGGTTGTGTGTTCATAGGACTCAGTTGCTTGTATGTAGTTCACGCTAATGCTTAATATGTTTTCATATTGGTAGTCCCAAGTTTGCTGCAGCTTCTTTTCTATTAGATAGAAGGTAAGTGTCATATATGCTTATGTAATATTTTTATTAGTATAGACATTATTGAAATCATCCTTTGTTGTCTTTTTAAAAAACAAATATTGACTATTCCCTGCCTTCCTCTCAGACTCTGCCAACATTTCTTTATATATCTTATCATTCAAATATAGTTCTTGATACAGGAATCTGTGATGCCACTAACTAAAAATTTGGGGTGAGGAGAATGGTGAGTAGAAACTAGCCACCCTTTTTCTTTTTCGACTTAATTCAAGAATTTTAGATAGCACCAGTTATATTCCAGTTTCTGTCCTAGGGACTGAATATAAAATATGGCCTTTGGCCTTTAGGTTCTCACAATGTAGTGAAGTAAGACAAGAAAACACATACTGAGATTACAAAAGTATGACAATGGTGCTATGGGAGCAGAGAGACCTGAGAGCTTTCCTCTAGCTAAAGACTCAAGAACATAATGTCTGTTGAGAAGTAGTGTGTTGCAGAAATACTCCCAAACAATAATGATAGTGGAAAGGGGAGGGATCTTGAAGGAGGGCATGACTGTTTCTTTAGGGAATCTCCCAAGGACCACTGCTAAGTTGAAACAGATCATTTGTGTGTGGGGGGGTAGGGAGAAAGCTTCGAAAGTTTGGGCTAAAGGGAATAATTTCTAATATTATTTAACACATAATCTAAATTATTTCAAGAAAAATTAGTGATTTTGAGTAATATAGAGTGAAGATTAAGATGAGTGGGAGATGAAGTAGAAAAGTTGACAAAGTTAAAATCATAAAGGAACACATGTGTCAAGCTAAGTGTCTGGGACGGGACCACATCTGATAGTTAATAAAAAGCTTGTAGGCATATTTGATTTTGGAAGACCACTCTGGCTTTACTGTGCAAGGTTGTTTGAAGGAGCATAAAAGTGGAACCAGGTGCACCCATTAGGGATCTACTTTGGTACCTCTGGTCAGAATCAATCAGACTGTAATTCTGGTTGCAAAGCGGTTTTGTGGATAAAAGAAATTCTCTGGTACAGAAAAAAAATAGAGCTTATAAAATAATAGGTTGAAAATTTGTGTGTGCTAAACACGTTAATTGCTAAGGGCATGTTCTCTTTTTGTTGTACAGTTAATCTAAAAGACATTGGGCTTATTGACAACTTGGATTAAAAATAGCATGCATTTATTATATTCTAAAAGGCCAAGGACTGATCACATTAATTCTCTAACAAATCCTTAAACCAGAGAACACAAATACCTTTTTAGCATTTACTTTGTAAAAGTTTAACTTTCAGTGGACAGAATTTAAATCTGGCTTTCCTTTCTGCAGTCCTTACCACTATTTCAATAGACTCAATTTTGTAAAGTTACTGATATTTGAAAGGGTCATGTTACTGAAATCTTGGATGGGTACTGCTTTCGTAAGGCAGGGTGAGTGGCTGCATTGAAAATAACTAGAAGCAATCTGTACTCCTTCTATAAATAAACTGCTTTTATCACACGATATCCACTTTTCTTTTGTTTAGGGAAGGTAGACATGATTTATTCTACTCAGCACCATGATGGAAAATGAATCATGATCCTTAGATGCCGAGTCTAAAACAAGAGCAGAGGAGCAGTGCGTGGATCACTGGGGAAGCAGGTGTGATGCCTGGTGGGGGAGAAAGGAATTTTTGCCATCTTCCTTTCTTGTAGCCTATAGCTAGGTGGAATGCGGCCATAGAGTCCCAGCAGGAATTGGGGATTTAACAGTAATCCCCAGAGCACGGGGCTATAGAGCAGTAGGATGAAGTATGACAATGTCTTTAATATGATGCTAATTTCTCAGTAGAGCCTCCAAAAAGGGACGCCTCTCAGTTGATATCTTGGTTTGGGCCCAGGGGAGACTCATGTCACAATTCTAACCTGAAGCACTATGAGAAAATAAAATCTGTGTTGGTTTTAACCATTGTACTTTTTGTAATGTGTTATTCTGGCCATAGAAAATTGGTACAGTTGATTTGCAGAGTATTCTATTCTGGGTTTGATGGTTTGATTTCTTTTGTGATGGAAGTGACCTTTCCCTCTTTCTTTATATTTATTGTAATAAAAGTTGGCTCTAGAGTCTTGGGTGAAGTTGGATTATTCATTTCTTTTTGTAAGCTCACACATATCGGTGGAGTCTTAAGCTTTATATTGCGTGAGGCCATCCAACACACAATGTCTGACGTTTTACACTTAGGGAGGCAAAGCCTTGCTACTGGGCTCAGGTGGTGGTAATTGGATCCTCCCATTGTAAAGCGCCCTACTAATATTTCACCTAAAGGTATAATTCCTTGATAAATAATGCCATTATTTTTAAGAGAGCATTAAAGATTTTCAAATATAACCAATTAAAAATAAGTATGTTTTCATAAATATAGTTTGAATTTGCAAAGTAAAATTAATCAATCGTTTTGGTCATTATTTCAGTTTTCTTGCCCATTTTATCTGGCTTATCTTTTATCCATAACAATTATCCAAAGGTAATAAAGATTTAATATTTTCCAAAATAGAGAATTTTAATAGTCAAATTTTGATAATTGATACATGATAATGGATGAAACAGAAGCTAGAATACTTTATAAAATCAAGTGGAATATTTCATTGAATATTTAAAAATTGCACAAATAAATACATTGCTATAGGTGTATTTATAAAATGATACTCACAACTTCAGGATGGTGAGTTGGGGAAAATGATTGAGTTGAAGGAAACAAGGGCGGTGCTAGTAGAGTCCTAACAATACCTGGTGTCTTATTTCTTAATTACATATGACAAACAGTTAACTCTGAAAGAAAAAAAAACAAACATTTTTATGACATTAGGTCTAGCTTAATTTTACTAAAATTATGATGGACTTCTTGTCTATTTCCTTCACTAGGATAATCTTTGGGAGGGAACAGATGAGGCTATATTTATTCTTGCATTATTAACCATGTTTAAACCAATAATTTGCAAATAATTTATGTTTCTATTTGTTTCATTTAATTGGAAGGTCCTTAATTTGCAGAATTAGAATTTGTAAGTATTTAATTCAAGTGAATTTGGCATTTAGTATAACTTTTAAAATTTCCCTCATTGGTATGAATTTGCTATTTGGTAATTTAAATCATACCAATTAAATTAAACATGGTAGAGTTATGGTGATTTTGTGTTGCTCATTTTAATAAACAACGTTAAGTGGTAGTGGGTTTATCTCACACATGATTTCTTTCTAAGACTTCCAGGGGCATACAGAAACTAAACAGTGTTTTCCTGCTGCCAAATGACAAATAGCACACATCAAAAGAAGAAGAAGAATTTTAATTTTTGAAACTATAAAAACTGTATCTTTACTTCACACAGCTCTGCCCTGGCTCTCAGCCAGCACGTCTGTGCTCCAGCCTGGGGGTGGAGGGGGTTTCACAGGTTCTTAACAGTCGCGGTCAATGTCTTGGGGTTTAATGGCAGGTCTTGCACGACAAAAATAGTTCCATCTTCCTCAATTCTCCTCAGTATTCTCTAAGAGATTAACATATATACATCTGGATTTATTTTAGAACAAACTTTCTGCATTCACATGTGTCTGTCTGGATATCTCACTATATTAAATACCTCCTCACCCTGAAACGAAATTGACTGAAAGAAAATTTTATTGATATTCTTTGCCTTTAGGAAATTTACTCTATTTCTGTATTTTGGCACTGGGGATTGAATCCAGGGGCATTCTACCTCTGAGCTACATCCCCAGCCCTTTTGATTTTTTTTTTTAATTTTGAAACAGGGTTTGCTAAGTTATTGAAGGTTTTGCTAAGTTGCTGAAGCTAGAGCACTATGCTGAATAGGAGAGGTGACAGTGGGCAATCTAGTCTTTTTCCTGATTTTATGGGAAATTCTGTCAGTTTTCCCCCATTCTTAATGATGCTGGCTTTAGGTTTGTTTCGTGAAAGGGTGCTGGGTTTTGTCAAGTGCCTTTTCTACATTTATTGATATAATCATGTGATTTTTGCCCTTAGCTCTATTAATGTGGTGAATTACATTTACTGATTTGCGAATGTTGAACCAACCTTGCATCCCTGAGATGAAGCTTACTTGGTCATGATGAACTATTTTCTTGATGTAGTTTTGGATGCAAATTACTGATATTTTGTTGAGAATTTTTGCATCCATCTTCATCAATGTTATTGGTCTGTAATTTTCTTGTGGAATCTTTATTTGGTTTGGGGATTAAGGTGATGCTGGCTTCATAGAATGAATTTTGTAGTTTTTCTTCTTTTTCTATTTCACAGAATAATTTGAAGAGCATTGAAGTTAGTTCATTAATGAAGGTCTTGTAGAATTCAACTAGAAATCCATCTGGGCCTGGACCCATCTTTGATGGGAGATCTTTTTTTTTTTTTTGTGGTACCGGGGTTTGAACCCAGGGGTGCTCTACCTCTGTGCTACACCCCTGGCCCTATTTTTTATACTTTATTTGAAACCAGATATCATGAAGTTGTGGAGGGCCTCACTAAGGAGAGAGAGAGAAAGAGAGAGAGAAAGAGAGAGGGAGAGAGAGAGAGAGAGAGAGAGAGAGAGAGAGAAAGGGGAGGGGGAGATAGCATCATGTCTGAGGAGGGGGAGAAGGAGCATGAGGGAGAGCTCAGAATCGAGACTCTGCCCTTTCTTGAAAACTCTGCTCTTAAATAGGGTTTCTGCTGCCTTCCTTATCTGGGTTGCTATGCCAACAGGGCAATGGCTCATTTTTCCCACCAGACAGCCCATCCCGCTTACCAAGGCCAAGTCACAGAATATATCTCTGCCCAGGTGCAGAAAAAGGGGGTGTATTTTTGCATCCTTGTTTTCTTCTCTGTACAAGGATGGGCCAATCTGACATCACAAATCGGGGTTCAGCTACGTGAGAAGATGTATGGTGTCTTTTAACCCCCCTTTAAGTTTCAAGGTCTGTTATTTTCTTATCTTGTTGCCATGTCAACCCAGCAGGCTTGGTGCAGCCTGTTTGCTTGCAGAGTATGGGACAGACTGGGCTCTGTAAGAAGCTGCCTGTTTTAACCCTTTAAAAGGGGACGGGGCATGGTATGAAATTATCTACCCATTCCCAGATCAGCAGAACATGCCTGATGGCCAACTAGGGGAAGTCTGGAGTGACCAGGGTGGTGAACGAGGTGAGCAGGAGCTGACAGCCGAGGAAGGCTGTTCAGGGAGAAAAGGAGAGGTAGAATGATTCCACCTGCCTTATGTCCTCAAGCAAGTTTCTGGTATCTCTGGGACATTTTTCTCAATGATGTGCTTGCCTGGCATTTTCCTGTTTGAACCCACTCTCTGCCTCCAAGGATTGTAAATCCAGCCTGCTGGCCTACTACTCCAAAGCCTTCCACTTAACAGTATAAAGAATATAATTCCTCAGGCTTCTAAAGGCATAACAAATTGAGAAAAGTACTTATAATTTTCATTCCTTCTATAATTATTCATGTCATGGTAATATTTTAAGAACATTTAATTGCTGGGTTTGGTGGCACATGCCTGTAATCCCAGTACTTGGGAGGCTGAGACAGGAGGATTGTAAGTTTGAGGCCAGAAAGCTGTAATCTAGTGAGACCCTGTTTCAAAAGAAAAAGTGGAAAGGGCCAGGGTGTAGCTTGGAGGTGTAGAATACCCCTGGGTTCAATCCCCAGTGCCATAGAAGGCATCCATCCATCCATCCAGCCAGCCATACATACATACCATATTGGTCAGGGTTCACTAGAGTAACAGAACTCACAGCACATGTATATGGTAAAAGGGGATTTATTAAATCAGCTTACAGTTCAAAGCAGTGTAGTCCCAAGTTTCTGACTGCATGTGGAGAGCCGGAGGAACCAGCAGCTGGTTGAGCGGTCCAAGAGCTGGAGTCTCAGAATCGGATTGACCACGAATTCAATCCCAGTCCAAGATGGAAAGGCCAGGAAACTCCGCAGAACTGATGGCGAAGGTCCAGTTCCAAGAGCTGAAGGCCGATATTGCAGACGAAAGCAGATGCGCTTTCTTCAGGAAGAACCAAGCATACAAACACGCGGATTTCTCCTTTTATTCAGGTCCTGCGTCTATCAGAACAGTGCTGCCTACATTCAGGGCAGGACTTCCCCTTCAATCTGCCATTATACAAACCAATCATTGCATCAACACACCCAAACTCACATCATCTTAGGTGTTTCGTGATCCAGTCAAGTTGACAATCCAGACTAACCATCACGCATACACACATAAAATAAAAAGGGCTGGGAGAATAGATCTGAGGTAGAATCACCCTGGGATCAGTCACAGTGATGTGCACACGCATACACACACTCACACACACTTTTTAATTGACACATTGTTGCTCATCTGTTTAACACCCCCGTGTCTCCTCATTTCATTCTGACTAAAAGCCGGAGCCATGATGGTGGCTTCAAAGCTTACCTTGAGCCCAGCCTGTCACGTCTTCCACCCCAGGTCCTGTTGCTTGTCCGCCCGCTCTGTCCAACCACACCAACCTGCCTTCTTTCTCCCCAAAGCCGTGGGTACTTTCAGGAAACTTACCTAATGTATTTACTTATTATATGCATTGTCTAATCTTCTTCATTAGACCATAAATTCTATCATGACTGAGATTTTTGTCTATCTTGTTGAATACTGTGCCCTCAGCACCTAAAAGAGTATCTGGTTCATAGTGAATACAATACTCAATAAATGATTGTTGAATGGATAATTATGATGCAGATTTAAGAATGGGAATTTGTTTTGTAAGCAAATAAGATCTTAGAATTATCACAGAATACTAGCATAGGAAAATAAAATCAATGAAGATTTTTAACACTGGCCTTTTACCTTCGTATGATCATATTGAAAATATCTGATTTTGCTTGCTTTGTCTAAAGCTACTCTTCATTTTATTAAGCTAGTTCTTGATGATGTAAATAATGCAGGATCATATTTAGTCACTGAATTTGTATGAATAATAGTCTCTGTGTCTCCCCACAATCTTACTTTTTTTTTTATTAAGCCTCAGTGGATGCAAAATAGAAGGAAAGAGAAAGCTTTAAGGAAAAAATACAAAGAGGAGGAAAATCAGATTCATATTCTGCTACTTTCTATATCTTCAGTCATGCCAGTGTTTTTGCCTCTGTCTTTAAAAAGGGTAGCTTCAGATTCCCTGCTGAGGAATTAGTGCTGAACTCCACTCTTAGTGCCAAGAGACTTCTATATGTGAGATAGGAGGTGAAGAAACATAAAGAGTAAATTTGTAGAGAACAGAAAATGTTTCTTTCCTTTCCAAATTACAGTGTATCATTTCTTTTTCTCTAGGAAAATAAAACATGTTTACTTAGAAATGATTTGCAAGGTATTCTTTGCAACAGGTTACAATGATCTTTTCTGTAAACGTGACATACATTTTCATAGAAACTGATTTTTGAAAACACAGCAGGAAGGAAAATACTGGATGCTCTCCCTGCAGGGTTGCTTCTTGTTACTGTAACTAGAGGCAGAAGGACCAGACAGCACAGCAAGGGGCAGGGCATGCTTGGCAGAAGCAACAACTCAAAGACAGAAAATACAAAACATCAATTATGTATTAGAGAAGCGGGTTCAGCTAATGATCTCAGCAGATGCAGCTTTGTTTACACACAAAAATTTTAGTCTCCCCACACTTTTTGTTCACCCTTGAAAACACAGAAAGAATCTGCTCTAATTACTCTTCAAATTAGGAACTCCTCTGGGAATGTGGTCTATTCCAGCTATCTGGTAACACACAACTCAAGAGGAATTTATGGACCCTGACGTTGGGGAAGCCTCCTTGCTACCTTGTTAAGCAGGATATTACTCTGAACACCCTTTCTCTTCCACTGGGGTATCATCTAGACCTCAGAAGAGCCTTCCTGCCTGTGGAGCTGAAGAGCAGTCAGACTTGAGTAAGAGAAACAACTTGAGCAAATCTATAAATGCACGGTAATGGTGACCTAGCATTGTTAACTGACTCGTCTTCTATACCTTATTTTGATCTGTCTTCTCTACAACACTATGAATTAGAGCACAAGCAATGTCTATTTTTTTTCTTGGTACTGGTTGCTACCAACTTTGCACTATTTTTTGAATGCAAGAGATTCTGCCGGATTGGTTCCTTGAACTAGGCTAAAAGAAGGGCTAATCATTGCCCTCACGCGATGTGTAACACTCAGTGGAGCTCATAGCATGATTCAGAATTAAATTTTACTCAGAAGAGTGGTGATTGCTTAGAGAGCATCAGAATGGCAGGTAAGGATCACTGATTGCTTCCAGAAGTGCCAGAATTTTTAACTCCAAGTAGGCTACTAATATGCAAGATAACAAAACATAAGGTCTAAAATTAAAGAAATTTATAGTTAATAAGAATAACAATGACTGGTGACTTTAACGTACTGGTAACCTAATTTTCCGGCATCATAAACACCTGCACACTTAAATAATGCCAGATTTCACTATTCTAGAATAATTTTTAATACCACATGTGGCAGGCACCTCAGATCACCCTCAGGCTCAGGGGTTCCCTAGTGAGGATTCACAGGATTCAGAAGCTCATAGCCAGGGTTAGAGTTCATGACGGTGAAGGCACACAGCAAAGGCAGAGGCACACCGGGAGCCCAGGGCGCCCCCTCCCAGTGCAGGCTCAGAGGAACAACTTGATGTTTCCAGCGATGGCGTGACAGCACGTGTGGAGGGTAGCTGAGAAGGAAAGCTCACCAGCGCACTGGTGCCCAAGGTTTTTATTGGTGGTCAGTCAGTCAAGCGTTGAATATGACTCATATATTTAGCAGCCCTGCAACTCAGACTCCAGATCCCCAGAGAAAAAAGCAGGTGTCCACCATAAATGATATTGTTGGCATTAACTGGTCTAAACAACACAGCATGGTCCAAGCAGGCAGACATACAAAGCCGCTTTATCAGGCAAAACCTTCCAGGGGTTCAGAGCTCAGCTCTCAGAAGCCAGCCAAGGGTCAGTCCTGAACAAAGGCCTTCCCTGAGAACTGTCTGCTCTTTCGAGCTATGGAGTCCTGCTAGGTTACCTCTTTCAAGTGTATTATACAATCTCAGTGTATAAACACTAACATTATTATGTGGAGAAATATTCTTTGAGACGAGTGTCAAGTCATTCAAATACTCTATGTTAACCATATTGAATCCTTTTATATGTTTGGTAAACTGTCATATAATTTAATGATTTAATATTACCTTATTATATTTTCTTTGATCATAAATGGAATTTATTGTTATTCTAAAAGTGTACCTTTACACAATCAGGTTTTTGTGTTTATTTATACTTATACCAAATTGGGTCACTTTATATCTACTTTAACATAAAGAGTTCAAAACCTATGAGGTCTTCTGTTTTTCTTGTATTGTTTCATCAGCTATATTTTAATAAACCTGCATGCTTATCTGAAAATGATTAGTTAAACCATCTTCAATTTTTCCTGATTGTATCATGCTTTACTTTTTACTTATTTACCCTTTTAAAATGCATCTCTGTTACTATCAACTAATACCATGTATATGGCTTTTCAAACAATAAAGTTTCAAACAGATAAATAAAATTCTTATCCTTAATTCAAATTTTCAAATTTTTTGAGAAATGAAACATTTTTGAAAAATTAATTTGGAAGCCGGGCGTGGTGGCGCGCGCTTGTAATCCCAGTACTTTGGGAGGCAGAGACCAGAGGATCCGGGTTCACAGCCAGCCTCAGCTCTCTCTCTCTCTCTCTCTCTCTCTCTCTCTCTCGCTCGCTCTCTCTCTCTCTCCCTGTTTCTCTCTCTCTCTCTCTCTACTTAGTGAGACCCTCTGCAACTTCATGAGGCCCGGTTTCAAAATAAAGTATAAAAA
>PVJS01053865.1:0-13148 GCA_004027185.1 Glis glis
AAAGAAAGAAAGAAAGAAAGAAAGAAAGAAAGAAAGAAAGAAAGAAAGAAAGAAAAAACAACACATGATTTTAATTGTCATCCTTCACTGTATCTCCACCCAGATTTCATTTTTGCTTTTCCTCTTCAAGTCCAGCTACTTTGTAAACAAATTTCACATCTCCAGAATTATCCTCACCACAGGGTCATTAAAATACCTCTAGAGTAGACCATTAAGAACATGAGTATATATAAATAAACCAACTCTGAATACAATTTATAAATATTATGTTCCATCTGTACTTTTTATGTCCTTATAAGTGCAATATCTTATAGAGGAGTGTGTGTGTGTTTGTGTGTGTGTGTGTGTGTGTGTGTGTGTGTGTGTGTGTGTTTGTATGTGTAATGATTTCCAAATGTAGCTGACCTCCTGACATTTTCCTTATGATATTCATTGGAGAAAAGGGAAATAAATATAAATATCATGTTCTGGAGCAACTAAGTTGAGGATAGAGAGGTGAGATATTTCAGTGACTACCTGGAGTATGAGGCAGAAAGGAACTATTCAGTGATATGGAAACAAGTGAAGAGCTAAGATAGGAATGTGTTTTATTGGCTAATAGTGGATGTAAAGGTCAGAAAGTTTGAGATCTTCTATTTCAGAACATAACAGGGCAAACTGCCTCCTGTGGGTCCCATGGCACCTTGGTGACCTCTGCAGGACTATGGTACACGCGTGTATTCTAGGAATAGTGTTCTTGTCCAATTTGCAAACCCAATCTCAGTTTTGTGTAAAGCCGGGAACGCTGGACACAGTTAATGATTGTCCTGTAGAGAAGCAGGCTACTCAAGACCCAGTGATGGTCCAGGAGATGAAAGTAGTCTGTCCATGAATAAAGCAAGGAGGCCAACAGGTACCAGACTTCCCCACCATGTGGACCAGTACTAAAGGAACAAGGTTAAATTGGCCATGTTTGGAGAGGTATCTGCTGTGCACATGCTCATTAGAGATGGACAAGAACTAAACGCCAAAGCACTGAGCCTCCAGGGGAGGAAAGCTGTGGACTGCAGGGTTTGCATCCTGCCCTATGTCATTTGATGACATTTTGAGGCAGAATTGGGAATAGAGTCCAGGTTTCCTGTCTCTAGGATACCACTGAATGCCACCTGAATTCTTTATCCATTCTACAAAAGAGAAGTCCAATCGCAAAGGCTGCTTGACAAAGAGCTTCGAGACTCACCTCTTCCACCTCCGGCCACTGACGTGCTTCCTTAGGCCTTGCAGAACCCTTATGATCCCACCACGCGGCCTCTCAACAGGCCTTTACTGGTTCCCATCGGAACCAGTGTCCCTAAGCTTATATTTATCCCCAGGTAACATAAAAGTATATTTCAAAATGTGTTCTAATGGGGAAATAGAACTGTCTAGCAATGGTTTTAAAATATAAAAAAAAGAGTCCCAGTCATGGTTTGAAATTGGACACAGCTCTTAGTGTTAGGAATGGGAGCTGGAGCCCTGTGCTTGTAAATCCTGTGTTGTACAACTCGGGGGGTGGGGGGATACTGATGTGACTGTGCATCTGTGTGTGGATATAGGTGACAGAGCACAAGAAGCATGTTATCTCTCCAACTCTCACAATGACACATTTAATAAAAAACAATTTTAAATTATTTAATTCCATTCCTCATTTTGGCTAAAAGCCACTGTATATCTCAAGGTCACTGGCCTTCAAGCAAACAGCCTGTAGATTGTCGCAAAGCATTAGGGACATTGGAAAACATAGGTGTAACTTGGCCCAGGGGACAGCGTCTTGTGCCAGATTTTCTGCAAGGCAAAATGACTCTTGTCAGGACAGAGTGTTTGGGGTGAAACTTTCCTTAACTGGGATTTCTAGTTTCAGCCTTCCAGTAGTCAGGATTCAACTCCCTCAACTACAAAGTAAATTCCTTATAATTATAAACTTAGAAGTGATCTTGACTAAGAAATAGATAAGGGCAAAAGAAGGGTTGTTAAGAAAGAAACACAAAATAGCCATTATTAAGGAAAAGAACGCGAATTTGCTAAAACCAACATGTTCATACATTAGTTTTACTTCATGATCATACATGTTTTTCTTTCTTATTTATTTATTTTTACTTTTTGTGGTACTGGGGACTGAACCCAGGGACACTCTACTACTGACTTATACCCTGAGCCCTTTTTATTTTTTATCCTGAAAGAGGTCTTGTTAAGTTGCTGAGGCTGGCCTTGAGCCTGCAATCCTCCTGTCTCCGTCTCCTAAGTATTGAGATTATAGGTATGTGCCCTAGCACCGAGCGAGGTGTCTTTTTTTAGAAAGTATGCACAACCAAGCCGGGTGTGGTGGTGCACACTTGTAATCCCAGTACTTGGGAGGCTGAGACCGGAGGATCCGGGTTTGCAGCTAGCCTCAGCTATTTAGTGAGGCCCTCCTCAACTTAGTGAGACTCTGTTTCAAAATAAAGAATAAAAAATAGGGCTGGGGGTGTAGCTCAGAGGTAGAATTCCCCTGGGTTCTATCCCCAGTTCCGTAAAAAGAAAGAAAGTATGCACAACCACTTTTGGGAAGTATTCTTTTTTTTTTTTAAAAAAAGCAATACTAATAAAGTTTTTATACTAAGATTGCTACAAAATATTTCATGTGGTATTATGTTAACATCTAGATAACAGTATGGCAAAAACTTTTCTTGGGTCCAGAATACTAGTCATCTTGGGTTACAGTTCGTAACAACCACAGAATCTTAACAGAAGATAACTGAAAAAAAGGCCTGGCTGACGTACTATAGAGGCCCTGATGCACACAGACACAAAATGGGGTGTTTTGCATAGTCCACCAAAACATTAAAACCAGACAGGGAGATGCATGTGAAGTAATATAGTGTTAATGAACTTGATCTAGCCATTCCTCAATGTATGCATATACCAAAACATCAGGTTGTACTCTATAGATATAATTTTTGTCAGTTAATTAATTCCTTAATTAATTCTTAAAACACCTGGCAACAAGGGCGAAGGATTATCATGGGAGAATGATTAATTTTTGAAAATGAAGTTGGAGCTTCTGGATTCTGCAGTGTTGTGGACTACATAACTTGAATATCTTTGTGCTAAAATCACCTGGCTATGCTGGCTAACCTATAGTACACATTTTTTTTATATATGCATAGCTAAGTTTTTAGGAAAGGAGGAGTAATTACAGGGTTCTAGAAACACCCTGGAACTGAAAGCCAATGAGGCCATGAGCTGGCACTGTGGTGGCCCTGGGAGCAGGGGCTAGTCTAGGAAATCTAGGAATTTAAGGCCAATAGTAGAAAAACAATAAGGCCTTGGGCTCATAACAAGATATATTTTTCTGAATATACATGTATGTAGTAGAAAAACAAAAACACTTCATAGGAGTGAAGTATACCCGTGTCAGGGACCCATGGTTCTCTCTCGGGAGGAAGGAAAGGAGAGGAGTGGAAATTTAGCTGTATATCTGAGATTTGCTTTCTTAAATATTAGTATGTTTTATTGTGAGGGTGAGGACATACATTTTTATTCCTTTCTTTTTGAACTGCTTCATAATTTAATTAAAACAAAATTTATAGCTATATAATCCATAAATTAAAAAAAAGGAAAATGCATCTTATGAATTAAAGGGCAAGGCCCATCCATTGTTGGTAGGGTTGAGGAAATTGGTTTCCTGACCTGATGGTGAAGAGCTTAAGGCCTACATTAAGCTGATGGGTTTTCTCTAATCAATATTCAGACTTTATAAAAATCAAAGGTTCTGTTTAAATGATGGAAGGGTACTCAAAAGATCAGAAAGAAATGTTCTACAGGAGGCTCAACCTTGTTGGTGATTCCTGAGCATGAAATGACAGGAGGATAAGGAGGTGTCTTTGAACAGATTGGCGTGGGGAGGCCTGGGAGCATTATTGTTGTTTTCAGTTTTTAGTTTTCATTTTTTAAGAGTCATCCAGCATTGACAATATGGAATGGTATTTTACTGAATTGCACAAACATATTGCAATTGTATGTGTGTGCGCACATACATACCCTAAATGGAGTACGCTATCCTGGAAGCAAGGGACAATTTATGGTCCTAGCATTCCCATCAAACTGCAATTCCTATTTTATGCCAGATTAATCTTTTAGAAAGATTTCTAGAAAGTGCTTTAGAAGCCAAATGAGAGTTTCAAAATAATCCCACATGGTCTAAAAATGGCAGTACCTACTGAGAGAAAATACTTCAAAGTCCCTATGTTACAAAGTTGTTTTTATTTATGTGGGTTCTACCTAAAGGTAAACACCAAGAAGCCAATATGGAAAAAAAAATAAGACAATCCAAAGAAGGGAAAAAATGTCAAAAGTTGGGAAGTAAACTTTACATTCGGTTTTGTAAGGCCTCCCAGAGAACCATGAGAAATGTCGGTTCTTTCCCTTTCTCTTCCTTTCCGGGGAGTTCCTGGCTCGCCTCCTTCCTGGCTTTCCTGCGGCTCTTGCTTCTGGGTACGGCCACCTTCCCTGTCTCTCTGATCACATATTTATTTCATGTCTCTCACGTTATTCTGCCTTGGGCGATCTTTGGATTTCCCCTCGTGTGATCACCTCTTAGTGATCACTACACTCCTGAACAATGTAGAAGTCACCAGGCAACCTAACTAACTCACTGTGTCCTCATTTTACATGAGGAAACTGAAGCTGAGAGCGGTTAGGTCACTTGTCCAAGGCCAAATCATAAGTGACAGCTGTAAGTTTCAAATTCAGATCTTTGAGATTCCAAATCATATGTTCTGCACACACCCTACCTGTAGCCTTCATTTAACAAACATTTATGCAGCACCTACTGTGTGCTAAGCAAGTACTAGGCTAAGCACCTGCCATACAGTGTTGAACATAAACCACAAAGCAGGAATGATCCCTACAGTCTCCTCTCTGAAATGGTTTAAGAGATCTATTTGTTTTCCTTTTTTTTTTTTTTTTTTTTGCAGTACCGGGGATTGAACGCAGGGGCGTTCTACCTCCGCGCTACGCCCCCGGCCCTATTTTTTTATACTTTATTTTGAAACCGGGTCTCACAAAGTTGCGGAGGGCCTCACTAAGGAGAGAGAGAGAGAGACAGGGAGAGAGAGACAGAGAGAGAGCTGAGGCTGGCCGCGAACCCGGATCCTCCAATCTCCGCCTCCCAAAGTACTGGGATTACAAGCGTGCGCCACCACGCCCGGCTTAAGAGATCTATTTCTAAAATGGCTCTGAAGCCACGTATGCCAGAAAGCAAACACTGATGTCACTCGCTGGGTATTTCCAGCATAAAGTCCCCAGGGCCACAAATACAATGTAGGCAAGTTTTGCAGTCTGGGACTACTCTCTCCTTCCACACAACCTTTCAGGATATACACGGCCCCTTTCTGACAATTCCCTCTGACCTTCATCTGTAGCTACAATAAATGCTGGTTTTCATTCAATTTTATTCTGTACTGTGCTGGGGAGAAGAGGTTCTTTCTCAGACTCTGCTATGTCTGGGTTGTTGGACCAGGGGCATGTCCCTAAAGACAGATAACCTAGTTAATGGGGGTCAACCCAAGGACCCATCACAACCAGTCTTTTCTGCTATACGCAGTGCTTCTAGAAACCACAAAAACAGTGCTAAATGTCTGGGCCTCTGAATCTTTTCCTGCAAAATAATTAGTGTGGCATTCATTCTGGAAAGCTAAGGAAAAGTAAGTTTAAAAAACCCCTTAACCACAAATATTTTCAACATAGTATTATTAAAGAGTAATAAATGTCTAATAAGGTAAGTGGCAAAGTATATTGACTCACATGGAATATCACACCATTAACGAGTATGGTTATGAAGACAAAATAGTAACATAAATACAAATACAATATGGTGCTACAATAAATAATCAATGTACACAAAAACAATGTATTTTAAATAAGAAAATAGATGGAATAAAATAAACCAAATTATTCACAAAGTTGTTTTAAGAATTTTAAGTGATTTTCCTTTCTCTGTTAGTGTAGTTACTATAGTAAAAGGCAGATTTGTTGCCATTCTTTCAGTCCTAACAATTCTGACACACTTTTATGACTAACAGCCTCAGAACTTCAAGTGTAGTAAGCACGTAAAGGGCTCAATGAATCTAAGGTCCAAAACTATCTACATGTTGAGATCTTGGTCATTTTAACTCTCTGCACCTCAATTTCCTCATCCATAGAATGGGGAAAATAAAGATATTCACCTGATAGGACTGTCAGGATGATTACTGTGCCTGGCACATGGAAGGAAGCTGGTAAGAGTTAGCTACAATTCTTGTGTACACATGTCAGTGTTCCATTTACAGACTAAGATACAATCATTCATTCATTTCTCCACTTACTCATTCAATACATGCTTACTGAATCCTACCTGGGGGTGCCAGGTACTATCCTAGGTGTTTTTAATTAGATGTGGGTTTTTTTTTTACCCTCAAAGGGCTCACAGTTAAGGAGAAATACAGGCAAATGACTAGCATGTTATAGCTGGGGTACAGAGAGGATGCTAGGGAGAGCTTGGCAAAGGACCCAGTACAACTTGGATGCCAAGGAAGCCTTCCAGGAGGGCTCGGGCCTAAGGGGAGTCCTGGAGAAGCCTTGCAACAGTTCAGATGAGGAGGGCATTGGGAACAGGGATGGAGGAAGTCTATTTCCACCGGTCAGTCTATTCCAGCATGGAGGTGGGGCACAGTGCCTACATGGCTGTGTGGCAGGTGCAAGTGGCGAAGAACATGGTGTGTTGGTTTTGGAACCTGTTCAGAGCTCTGCAGGCCTGGAGTGCAGAGATGAGACTGGAAAGCCAGAAGATTCATGACACAACCTTATCATCTGAGCCAGGCCTCCCCAGAGATAAGGCTTTACTAGGTACAATCATCTGCATCTGTGCATGTCCATGTACCATCGCTTACGAATGCAGCCATGCGCGGCTCCTCTTGAGTCCAATATCTAAATAGCACAATGTCACATGTTAAAGGAGACGGAGGCATCACCTGGTGAAGAGGTATACCTCTCCAGACACTGAGCCTCTGCTAAATAAAAATCTGTGTGTGTGTGTGTGTGTGTGTGTGTGCGCGCGCGTGCATATAAGAAGGAATTATAGTAAGAATTCTGTGTTCCATCATTTTTTTATATACACACACAAAAAAAAGTGGGGCTGGACATGGTGGCGCATTGTAATCCCAGTACTTGGGAGGCCGAGACAGGAGCCTCGCAGGTTCAAGGACAGCCTCAGCAAGTAGCGAGACTCATCAACCTAGCGAGACCCTGTTTCAAAATAAAAAATGAAATACAGCTGGGGGTGTAGCTCGGAGGTAGAACGCCCCTTGCTTCAATCTCCAGTACCAACTAACTAACTAAAAAAATAAATAAATAAGGGGTTGCTACGTTCTCTATGGGAGGTGACATTTTGTTGACATATTTGACTACTTCATGAAAAAAGACAGAAGACGCAGGAAATCTATCAGAGCATTAGGATGTGGAGAAAAGAATTAAGTGCTGCCACTTGATATTTTTATAGCTTCTGAGTTTTCTTTTTAAAATAACTCAAAACATATAATATGATAAATCAAATGCAGAGCTGTGGAAAATTCTAGTTTTTGGTATGTGGGAAGGTGAGGTGGGACTTAGGAAGGAGCCCAAGTTGCTCTAGCTGTTCTCATCCTCCTCCGGCTGGAAGCCTGGGTCGGCCCAACTTCTGAGCTGTCATACTTTATTAGCTGGCAGGCATTTCTTCCTCAGAAAGGAATATCTGGATATATGATTATCATCCTTTAAAATCTGATGCATAGATCACAGCTGTTATATTATTTATCAAGGGTTAAGCAGATTATCTTGGCTATTTAAAAAATAATATCATAAGAAGAGGTTTTAATATTCTTTTGCATTTTTAAACCTATGTTACAATTCATTAAACAGTAGGTGCATGTAAACCTACATTCTCTAGTATTGATAGTAATTTGAATCTTAGCCTATGGAAACATAATTTGATACAAAGGTCAGTGCCTCAGGGGGGAATAAAAAGGCTATAAAATTCCTTTTTCAATTTTCCCTTCATAATCTCTAAACATAACATTTAAAATGTCATTGTGAATACGCACATACTATTGACCTGGCTGCAGATCTGTCAAATAAGGGCCATTTGGAGAAGAGTCCCACAGAATCATTTAAAAGACTCAGAGTTGATAACAAAGCATTGGCCCAGGAGCCAGGGGACACAAATTATTTTTATTGCTTTGCTCCAATTTTTTTCTAAACTTGGAGCCAGCCATGTGGTAACAATGACCTTGTATCGTGCCCAATTTAATGGGAATTTAATGTTCTGGCAATCAGATAATAATTTTAGGATACTTAGGACAGCTTGTTCAAGAAAGATAAACATAAATGCAATTAGTTCATTGTATAGAACATGCTAATATGTATTATTACTGAAGCATAGGAGTTAAAAAAGAAAGGTAAAAAGATTGTCTTGTGCTTTTCTCATTCCCTAGTTAGTAGAGTTATTAACATGACCATCCACTACGCTGCATAATCTAGACACCTTGGTCAGAGGCAGGTGCATGGGAAAAGAAGAAACTAACTCAAGTTATTTTCTAGCTGTCTGCGCTACAGGCACTTACATGTGTTATATCCTTTAATCTTTACAACAATCTTATTTCTTGAAGTTTAGAAAGGCTGAGAAACTTGCCTAAAATCATAGTTAATGGGACTACCCATTGATTCCTTGATTTCATGCCTCCTCCATCTTCATATCCCTGGCCCATGCTTCTAATAGGTGACTGAGTCTTAGACCTGTGCCTCCTGAACATCTCTTGAATGTATGCCTTAGTTCAAGCTTTCACCAACCTGCACCTAGTCCAACACATGATTTCTAATAGCTGGGGGTGTAGCTCAGAGGTAGAATGCCCCTGGGTTCCATCCCTGAACCACAAAACAAACAAACAGCATAGATTAGCATAATGGATTTTTTAAAATCCAGCATCAAACTATATACTGACTTATTTTAGATCTAGGGACACATATAGGTTGAAAGTGAAAGGATGGAAAAAGTTATTCTATGCAAATAGTATCCTAAAGAGAGCAGAATAACTATATAATACTAGGGAAAACTGACTTTAACAGTTTAATAAACTGTTATAAGAGGCAGAGGGCACCAAATAATGATAAAAAGCTCAAGTCACATAGAAGTATAACAATTATAAGCATACGCACCAACATCAGAGATCCTAAAAATATAAAGCAAACATTGACAGAATTGAAAAGAAAAACAGACAGCTCTACAATAGTAGTAGCAGACTTCAATCCTAAGGAGTAAGGCCTAGACCAATGCTTGACATATAGTAAGTAGTCCAAAAGCATTTCTAGAACGAATAAGTGTGGTCTTATGAATCATAGTTATGGGGAGTGAAATGTGGACAAATGATTATAACAATAAAAATCACAAGTAGACTAGATTAGGCAAGGTGATCCCAGTCAGTGATGGGAAGGTCAAAATTAGTATTCAGGAACTTCTTGGAAGAAGTATACAGTTTTAAAGGTGTTCAGAGGGATAAATAAGACATATTACACTTAAAAATAGTGTACCTGGCTTTTATGTTTCAGGGTATATCCATGAATTGATATGTAATACTAAGAATTCAAATGTGAGTGTAACATTGGTACAAATCATTGAATGGGGCGCACCCTGCTCGCTGGTAGGTGTTGCAGGTTATCTAACTTTGAAGATTTAGTGGAAACAGAGCTCTTGGTATTCCTGCAGCAAAACCTGAGGTTCACTTCCCTGAAGATTGTTTACCTTCACGAAAGTGAAAGTGGCTACAGGTAGAAATGATCCTGATGCTGGCCTGTGCCAAAGGACTCTTCCAGTTCACCTGAGTCACCCTGGGAAACCTTGACATGCATAAACAAAACTTCTGTAGACTAGGAACTCCAAGGTAAGACAGGAAGACAAAGCCAGTAAAAAAAAAAAAAAAAAAAAATAATGAAAGGATTTGCACAGACTTTTCCTAAGGCCTTAACTACTTTACTTTTGTAGGATAAACCTGCGCTTTTGGAAGGAGTGGTTGATAGAAACAAATAATAGATTCAATCTTTCTGTGGGTTGATTAGTGTTGCTATAACAACAACAAATAGCATTTTGTGTGAACCAAAAAATGGTAGCTCCAAACATGGCCAGACATCAGGAAATTATAGCAAAAGTTGTATGAGAGGTTGGGAGACAAATAGTGTGAGTGAGTGAATGAAGACAAAGGCTCTCCCACTGTCGGAAAACTAAATTACCAGACTGCGGCAGTGGCTTTACAAGGAACTTTCTCACCAAAGCTCCTACAACTGTAATGGCCCTTCATGCCTTCGCATATTTATTTCATTTCTTGTTCTCCCATAAACAGAAAGATAAGATTCCCATTTTACTGATAAAGAACCCAAGGGATAGAGACCATACAATTAGTAGACTGTTGTCTCTCAAATCCAAGATATTTGGTTCTTTCTGATCACTTTGAATTTTGTTGATCTCTTACAAATTCACGTAATTAAATGGCTTCGTTATTCTCTATGTATGTGCTTTGGAATTCCCATTGACTGCCACAATGACTCTCTTCTTCTATGTAATAAATATTGGGTGAATTACCTTAAAGAAATAAATTAGGCTGGGCATGGTGGTGTATGCCTTTAATTCCATTAGTACTTGGGAGACTGAGACAGGAAGATTGCAGGATCGAGGTCAGCCTCAGCAACTTAGCAAGACCCCATTTCAGAATAAAGATAATAAAAAGGACTGGGGGTGTAGCTCAATGGTAGAACACCCTTGGATTCACTCCCTAGTATGGAAGGAAGGAGTCAGCCAGCCAACAAATTAAACATTTAAGTCCTAGCACTTTTTTTTGTTTGTTTGCACTCCTCAGCACTAGGAGTTTGGGGGCTGGAAACACCTGCAATTAGTCCAGAAGGATCTTTTTACAGACTGACATGCAGACAGGTAAAGTGAGCTGCCCAAAGTCACATACTTAGAGATGGAGCCTGGAGGATGAGGCCAAGGTCTCAGTGTGACTTCAAAAAAAAGTGCTCACTTTAAGAAAAAATCTCTCTCACTCTGCAAGTGGTCTGTATCTATAAAGAAAGAGATTTTTAAAGGAAAGAAAGAAAACAAGGAGTACTGTCTGATGTGCATAGCTGCTTATCTATATTCCTGTCACCCAGACTGGGGAGAAGATGGCACCATCTCTCTTGGGCTTAAAAGTGGCACCACACCTCAAATGATTAATGTACAAATACATATTTGATTATGGACATGACAAGTTTGGAAGGCTAGACCTGCCAGGAATAGGCATGGGAGGAGCTGTTATTAAATATTTAAATAGCACTGATATACAATAGGTGCAATTGTGCCAAACACATAAAGTCCTTGCCCTGAGGAGTCTGCTGTCAGCTGTAAAGCTGGTTATTCCAGAGGTATATATGTTGCGTCGTTCATCAACAATCCATCCCACGCATATCAAGGGACTATCATTTCAATGTACTTTCTTAGGACTAAGACTTTACACCTGATTACTGGATGCAAACATTGAATATACTTATTGCCAAATTAATAATTTTAGGAAAATTGCTTCTATTCTCTGACAAGTTTCAGGTTATCTCCTTTCACAGAGTCTCTTTTCATTCTTTCTACTTTTCTAGATTATTAGATAAATACGATTCTATGAGAGCAGCATATGTAACGACATCAGCAAGAAGGAACTGTGTTAAAGAGCTTCGATCTTGTAAGGTCGAGTTAGCCAAAAAGAAACTCTCCAATAATTTTTGCCAATCTTGTATGTAGGATCAAGATAAACTAGTAAAGAGTACTGACTCAAAGATGTGAGGCAAGCGGGGTGTGGTGGCCCACACTTGTAATCCCAGTACTTGGGAGGCTGAGACAGGAGGATCGCAGGTTCAAAGCCAGCCTCAGCAATTTAGTGAGGCTCTCAGCAACATAGTGAGAACCTGTTTCCAAATAAGAAATAAAATTAGGCTCGGGGTGTAGGTTGGTAGAATGCCTCTGGGTTCAAAACCCCAGTACCAAAAAAAAAAAAATCAAAACAAAAAAGGTTGTGAGGCAACTTGATGCACATGAAGAGCTGGCATCAGCCATATCCAGGAAACCATAGTAGGAAAGGGACATGGAAAACGAGGCTGCCTGCCACAGAGAAATATTTTATTTAGCTTAGATGAAGTGCAGAGCATTTTAATTGATCAATTGCATAAGTCTGCACAGGACTTAAAGTAGCTAATAATTTAAGACAAATATATTGCCCAACAGGGATATATTAAAGTAAGAGCAAAATAACAGGATCCCAAGTAATGAGGGATTTGGAGAGAAGAGAGAAAACCATTATAAGAGAAAATGAATACTGAGGAAGACTTGCTTCTTAGAAAATCACTTAGCACCAGGTGCATTGGTGCACGCCCGTAACCCCGGTACTTGGGAGGCTGAGACAGGAGATTGCAGGTTTGAGGGCAGCCTCAAATTTTGCAAGACTCTCAGCAACCTAGGGAGACTCTGTTTCAAAATAAAACATAAAATAGGTCTGGGGGTGTCGCTCAGAGGTAGAATGTCCCTGGGTTCAATGGTTCAGTCCCTAGTACCACAAAAAAAAAGAAGAAAAATAAAACAACTTAGCTCTGTGTCTGCTGTGCCTGTTACCAATGGCTAAGACAGAGCAGGCAGTTAAGATAGGCAGCACATTCATTCATTCATTCATTCATTCATTTCTTCATGGGATACACTGTTTCTGTCTTCAAGAGGGTTAGAGCCTGGGTGGAGAGTGATGGTACCAATACACAGGTACACAAGTGAACGCCATAATAGCATGATGTACAAAGACCTATGAAACAACACTGGAACGCCAGTACATGACCCGGAGAGGAAGTGTAAGGGACAGCTTGAAAAATGTGGTGATGCCGGGCGTGGTGGCGCACGCTTGTAATCCCAGTACTTTGGGAGGCGGAGACTGGAGGATCCGGGTTCGCGGCCAGCCTCAGCTCTCTCTCTCTCTCTCTCTCTCTCTCTCTCTCTACCTACCTAGTGAGGCCCTCCGCAACTTTGTGAGACCCGGTTTCAAAATAAAGTATAAAAAATAGGGACGGGGGTGTAGCGC
>PVJS01053866.1:0-13157 GCA_004027185.1 Glis glis
CCCCCAGCCCTGCTCCCTCAGAACCGAGCCCCCAGCCCTGCTCCCTCAGAACCGAACCCCCAGCCCTGCTCCCTCGGACCCCGGGGTCCAGGCTCGGCCCTCCTCCCTCAGCCCTGGGAACCAGGCCCAACTCCTCCCTCAGAACCGAACCCAGCCCCGCCCCGCTCGGACCCGGGAGTCTGGGCCCACGGCCCGCTCTCTCCTCAGGCCCCGGGAATCTGAGTCCTTCACCTGCTGATTTTTCCCTTAAAGCGGCACAAGTCTTGCAGAACCTCACCGCGCCACACACGGGGCTGGAACTTTCTCGCCAACCGGGTTTTATTGTACTCCGAAGCACGGAAGGCGGGGCTAGCCTCGCCTGGCAGACACTCGAAGTCCCATTGGTCCACAGGAAAGCATGGACGGACTCCATTGGATGAACCGGAGAGCCGCTGCACCTCATTGGCTCCAGAGAAGTCAATTCCTGGCACGCTCAGAAGGCGCGCATGCGCAGAAGATGAGCGGTGGGCAACCGGGAGCAAGAGTTTGCTCTTCTTTGCAGCCTCGGGCGTGCGAGGCAGAGTGCACAGCGCGTCTGCAAGTGGCCTAGCGCCACCTCGTCCTCTGCGTGGGCGACATTATCTCTCCTCCAGCCACACGAGGAGGTTAAAGCCTGGGTCCTCACCCACTAAACCAAAGGACCTCATCAAATGGCTTCTCTTGTTCCTGGTCCTTCCTCTGCCCGGCACTCACCCAGTGGCCCTTGCCACTGGAAGTCAACTTGACCTCTTTAGTCTTCATCGTGCGCAGGGATCCCTGCTCAGCTCAGGCTTCGTCCTTTGATCACATCACTGCACCGGCCTCCTCCATGGTCGCCTGGAGGGCTGAATAGAGGAATGCCCTCTTCAGCACCACTTTGGACATCCCTAAATTGTAAGAAGTCGGGCCTGGCGGCGCCACGTCTGTAATCCCAGTACTTGGGAGGCTGAGACAGGAGAATTGCAGGTTTGCAACCACCCTCAGCAACTTAGCAAGGCTCTCGGTAACTTAGCCAGACCCTGTTTCCCAATAAAAAATAAAATAGGGCTGGGGGATGTAGTTCAGAGGTAGAATGCCCCTGGGTTCAATCCCCAGTACAAACAAACAAGCCTAAATTGTTTGCATAATCAGTAATCGTGTGATAGCACAGGCCTTGTCAGTACCAAGAACAAGACACATCATTTAGATTTGTTGTTCAGAGATGAGAATTCTATTTTACATACATGTAAAATAGGATGCACACAAAGGATGCACTTTGTGTGCTTTCAGAATTGGTACTATTCTGTAAGTTAATGTAAAAGTGAATATTTATTTATTTTTGGTATTGGGGGTTGAACCTGGGGCATTCTATCTCCGAGTGACACCCCCAGCCTTTTTTATTTTTATTCTGAAGCAGGGTCTCACTAAGTTAGCAGAGTCTCACTAAGTTGCTGAGGGTCTCACTAAGTTGCTGAGGCTGGCCTCAAATCTTTGATCCTTCTTTTTAAGCCTCCCAGGTATTGGGATTGCAGATGTGCACCACCCTGTCTGGCTGTGAATGTTTATGTATTTATTGTGGTACTGGGGGTGGAACCCAGGGGCATTCTTCCTCTGAGTTACACCCCAGAGCTATTTTGTTTTATTAATTTTTTTTGGTTTTGCTTATTTTTGGTACTGAAGTTTGAACCCCGAGGTATTCTACCTCCGAGCTACACCTCCAGCCCTATTTTATTATTTTATTTTATTTTATTTTATTTTATTTTATTTTATTTTACGGTACCAGGGATTGAACCCAGGGGTGTCTACCTCCACGCTACACCCCCGGCCCTATTTTTTATACTTTATTTTGAAACCGGGTCTCACGAAGTTGCAGAGGGCCTCACTAAGTAGAGAGAGAGAGTAAGAGAGAGACAGGGAGAGAGAGAGAGAGAGAGAGAGTTGAGGCTGGCCGTGAACCTGGATCCTCCGGTCTCCGCCTCCCAAAGTACTGGGATTACAAGCGTGCGCCACCACGCCTGGCCCCTATTTTATTTTTTATTTTGAAACAGGGGCTCGCTAAATTGCTGAGGCTGGCCTCAAACCTGTGATCCTCCTGCCTGAGCCTCCCAAGTACTGGGATTACAGACGTGCGCCACCAAGCAGAGCTTGGATATTTATTTTTGGTTCCAATTTTAGTGTATGTGCTGCCAAAGCAAGCACTTGAATATATATTTTTAATAGAGGGAAATGAGGTAGGATAGAAGAAATGAAATTTTATGTAGGAAGGAGACAAATTGGGAAGGAAAGGAAAATATATCCCAAGAAATTTTCACCTTTTCTCAGCCTGAAAATTTAAAGGAAGGAGACCGCCATCCCATGTTGCCATGTGCCCCTGGTCACCCCCCTCTCTAAGGGCCCTATAAGAAAAGGATTGTAAAGACCCAGGGCCACTTTCACATTCTCGAGGTGGCCCACGTTTCCCCTTGAACGTGTATCTCCACTTTTCTTTTTTTTTTTTTTGCGGTACCGGGGATTGAACCCAGGGACGTTCTACCTCCACGCTACACCCCCGGCCCTATTTTTTTTTATACTTTATTTTGAAACCGGGTCTCACGGAGTTGCGGAGGGCCTCACTAAGTAGCTGAGGCTGGCTGCGAACCCAGATCCTCCGGTCTCCGCCTCCCAAGTACTGGGATTACAAGTGTGAGCCACCACGCCAGGCTTCCACTTTTCTTGAATTAAACTTCTGTCTTTGGCTCTGACTGGCACGTGTTGAAATTCTTTTCATTACAGAAGCCAAGGATCCCCAGGTGCCTGAGGTGAGTTTCCCTTTCCCAAACCGGGGAGCTGCCCAGGACTCTGCATGGAGTTATCGTGTTTTCCCGTGACAGAAATGTCACAATAAGAAGGGCTGGTAAAACTCTTAATTTTATGTTAAAAAAAGGTGTGTGTGTGTGTGTGTGTGTGTGTGTGTGTGCGTGTGCGTGTTACTGGTGATTGAACCCAGGGGTATTCTACATTGGAGCTCCATCTCAGCCCCTCCCCTTTAAATTTTTTTTTCTTTTTGAAACAGGTTCTTGCTAGATTGCCAAGAGTCTCAGTATGTTGCTGAGGCTGCCCTCAAATCTGCGATCTTTCTGTTTTAGGCCCAGATCCAACCATCCTCCCTGAGACCCAGGGGTCCAAGCCCCCAACCTTCCTCCCTGAGACCCAGGGGTCCAGGCCCCAGCCCTCCTCCTTCAGTTCCAGGGGTCCAGGCCCCAGCCCTCCTCCCTCAGACTCAGGGGTCTAGGCCCCCAGTTCCTCCTCCCTCAGACCCAGGGGTCCATGCCCCAGTCCTCCTCCCTCAGTCCCAGGAGTCCAGGCCCCAGCCCTCCTCCCTCAGACCCAGGGGTCCAAATCACTATCTCCTTCAACTCTCAGCATCCAAATGTAACAGGATGTAAAAATCCCTTTGTGCTGGGCATGGTGGCACACACTTGTAATCCCAGTATTTTGGGAGGCGGAGACCGGAGGTTCTGGGTTCGCGACCAGCCTCAGCTCTTTCTCTCTCTCTCTCTGTCTCTGTCTCTCTCTGTCTCCCTCTCTCTCTCTCTCTCTCTCTCTCTCTACTTAGTGAGGCCCTCCACAACTTCGTGAGACCTGGTTTCAAAATAAAGTATAAAAAATAGGGCCGGGGGCGTAGTGCGGAGGTAGAACGCCCCTGGGTTCAATCCCCAGTACCGCAAAAAAAAAAAGAAAAATCCCTTTGTGATCCTTTCAGAATTGATACTGATTCTGGGAGTCAAGATAAAAAACAAATATTTATTTTTAATACATCACAGTAAGAATGGTATTTATTTATTTATTTATTTATTTTTAAGAATGGTATTTATAAAAGCTCTTAATTTTGTGTAAAAATATATTAAGAACTTTCAAGTGGTTCAAAGTACTAGGGAGTTGTACGTGGTGGTGCACACCTGTAATCCCTGTACTTGGGAGGCTGAGACGGGAGGGTCGCAGGTTCGAGGACAGCTTCATTAACTTAGTGAGGCCCTCCACAACTTAGTGAGATCCTGTTTCAAAATAAAAAATAAAGCCGGGCATGGTGGCTCACACTTGTAATCCCAGTACTTGGGAGGCTGAGACAGGAGGATCTGGGTTCGTGGCCAGCCTCAGCTATTAGTGAGCCCTCCGCAACTTAGTGAGACCCTGTTTCAAAATAAAACATAAGAAATAGGGCTGGGGGTGTAGCCTGGAGGTAGAATGCCCCTGGGTTCAATCCCTAGTACCATAAAAGAAGTAAAAAAGGCCTTTGGACAGTTAATACAAATATCAAGAAAGAGCGCTGACCCTGTAGGGACCCCAGTGTTTGAGACATCTCCCTTCTTTTCACAACTCAGGTCTTCATCACTCACTTCCCATGATCTGAAAGCACCCACTTTAATCACCCATGGCTTTCCCAGAGTACTGTGTAAACTACAGGGGTGGGGCAGGGTCCCCGATCTAAGCCACAATTGCCAGTGCAGAGCCTATGGGTTAGGGGGCACTGGAGGGCCAAGAGGGGGGTTGAGAGCTTCCTGGCCACCTGCTCTGAGCTCCCGGTTCCTGTCTGGTCCCCCATCCCTTCCCATCTCTCTGACTGGCACTTGCCTTGCTTCCTTATGTCCTGGCCCCACAGCTGGCTTCTAGCACCTATAAAGAAGGTCATTTTTTTTTTCGGTACCGGGGATTGAACCCAGGGGGCGTTCTACCTCCGAGCTACACCCCCGGCCCTATTTTTTATACTTTATTTTGAAACTGGGTCTTGCAAAGTTGCGGAGGGCCTCACTAAGTCGCTGAGGCTGTCCCCGAACCCAGATCTTGCGGTCTCCGCCTCCCACGTACTGGGATTACAAGCGTGCGCCACCACGCCTGGCTAAAGAAGGTCATTTTAATTGTCTCTTGGCCTGTGTGTTAGTTGGTGTGTTAGTCAGATTTCTGTTGCTGTGATGAGATACTTGAGAAAAACAACTTAAAAGAGGAAAGATTTATTTTGGCTCCCAGTTGCAAAGGCTTCAGTCATAGTCTCCTGGCTCCATTGCTGTGGGCTCGTGGTGAGGCAGAGCATCGCAGCAGGTGTGGCAGAGCAAAGCCGCTCACCTTATGGCAGCCAGGGAGCAGAGAGAGGTGGGGGAGGGACCAGGAACAAAATATACCCTTCATTTTGTAATCCATTCATCTGTTGACAGGCATCTGGGCTGGTTCCATAGTTTGGCTATTGTGAATTATGCTGCTATAAACGTGGATACGCATGTATACCTCTAGTATTCTGATTTCAATTCCTTTGGAAAGAGCCCCAAGAGTGGTGTGTGGAATAGCTGGGTTATTTGGTGGTTCCATTCCCAGTCTGTTGAGAAACCTCCACACTGATCTCCATCCATAGTGGCTGTACTAATTTGCAATCCAAACTATAGAATATACACACCATGGAATTTTATTCAACCATAAAGAACAAAATTTTATCACTTGCAGGAAAATGGATGGAACTATAGGATATTATACTAAGCAAGATTGGCAAGTCCCAGGAAGTGAAAGGCCATATGTTTTCACTCATATGTGGGAGCTAGGAGAAATTGGGAAACAAAAGGGACTTCGGATAAATAAGGGGAGATACAAGTAGAATAGTGAAAGGGGATTTGGGGAGGGAGAAGAGGAGGTGAAAGGGGAGACTTGATGAAGGAAATGGTTCAAATAGTGCTATGTTCATTTATGAAGTTATTAATACCAATATTAATACGTATGGGGAGGAGGAGGGAGCAGGGTGGCACTGGGATGGAAACTTATCAAGTGTTGTGTGCATGTATGTTTCTATCATTCTAAACTTCATTATGATGTATAATTACAATGGACCAATTATTTTGGGGGTACTGGGGATGGAACCCAAGGACATTCTACCTCTGAGCTGCATCCCCAGCCCTATTTTTATTTTTTATTTGGTAAGGGGACTCACTAAATTGCTGAGAGCCTTGTTAAGTTAATGAGGCTAGTTTTTATTTATTTATTTATTTATTTATTTATTTATTTATTTATTTTGCAGTACTGGGGATTGAACCCCGGGGCATTCTACCTCTGAGCTATACCCCCAGTCCTATTTTTTATTCTTTACTTTGAAACAGGGTCTCTCTAAGTTGCGGAGGGCCTCATTAAGTAGCTGAGGCTGGCCGCGAACCTGGATCCTCTGGTCTCAGCCTCCCAAGTACTGGGATTACAAGCATGCGCCACCACACCCGGCTATGTAGAGTGTCTTCTGAGGAGTTTTTTCATATTTTCTTGGCCCAGGTGGGTGGCCTTCGAGTTGCTCTAACTGAGGGGGCACCTAACAGGTGAGGAATGGTGACCCGCCCATCTCTAGGCAAAACCATCCATCAGGAGTCTTGTGGGACCCTTCCGCCCCCAGCCATTCCTTTTCCTGAGGGGAGTAAACGGGTTGGGCCTCTGGCATCCACGGGAGCAGGGGCGCAACCAGGCTGGGGTTTGAGTTGAGGCTCTTTTTGCCTCCGCATCAGCTTTTGCATTTCCTATTGCTTCCGTTGTTTTTCCCAGTAGGTGTCCCCGGCAGTGAATGACTGCTACCTGCTTGGGTTCCCAGAGCCTCAAGGAGTTGTAGGATCTCCTGTGGGTGTTTTAATTCTTTCCCTCTAGAGTTTAGTAATTGCTTTTCTCGGTATAATGCCCTGTGGACCTGTAGAGTGAGGAAGGCATACCTTGAGTGTGTAGATGTTTACTACTTTTTCTTTACTTAGTTCTAAGGCTCGAGTTAATGTGATGAGTTCGGCCTTTTGGGCTGAAGTTCCCTGTGTTATGGGTTTTGCCTCTAAGATGGCTTCCAGGGTGACCGCCACATATCCAGCCTGCCGGGCCCCCATTTGGGATGACAGAACTGCTACTGTCCACAAACATCTCCAAATCTGTTTTTTTTTTCTTTTCTTTTTTTTGTGGTACTGGGGATTGAACTCAGGTGCATTCTACTTCTGAGCTACGCCCCAGCCCTATTTTTTATTCTTTATTTTAAAACAGGGTCTCGCTAAGTTGCAGAGGGCCTCACTAAGTAGCTGAGGCTGGCTGCGAACCTGGATCCTCCGGTCTCAGCCTCCCAAGTACTGGGATTACAAGCGTGCGCCACCACGCCCAGCCAAATCTGGGCTTTTAAGAGGTTGATTCTTTAGGTCAGGCTGGCCTGAATATACCTGAGCAGTTACTTCTTCGCAGTCATGGGTAGGCCCCCCCTTTCCTATGGGTAAGAGTGTGGTGGAGTTTATGGTGCTTACAGTTTCCGGTATGATGTATGGGTTTTCACATAGGAGACCTTGGTATTGGTTAGGTGGGCATTTGTCATCATCCAGTGGTGCCCTCTAGCATTTATGAGGGTGAGGACCAAATGGGGTAGACAGATACAGAGGTATTGTCTGAGTGTCAATTTGTCTGCATACTGGGCAAGCAGCACCATTGTAGTCATAGCTCGCAAAAACAGTGGCCATCCAGCCACAGCTCCATCCAACTGGTAGGCAACCAGCTGTTCCCATGACCCTAGCTTTTGCACCAGGACTCCGCCTGCAGTTTTTTGGTTTTTCTTTTTTTTTTTTGAGACATATAGAGTGAATGGTTTGTCTAGGTTCGGGAGTCCCAGTGCTGGGGCTTCTTGTAGCTTTTCTTTAGTAGGTTGAACACTGTTTGTTGGTCCTCTTCCCAGATTAGAGCCTCTCTTTCTTCCCCCTCTGTGGCTTCATATAGAGGCTTAGCAATCACAGCAAAGTTGGGGATCCAGAGTCGGCAGAACCCCAGGGCTCCTAAGAATTCTCTTAAGGCCCTCCTGGACTTTGGCACTTCTTCTCTCCCTTGGATCACCTCTTTTCTCCTGGTCCCTAAAAGTCACTCTCCTTGTTTTCAATAGAACCCAAGATATTTGACGACTCTCTGGCATATTTAGGCCTTTTTTCCGGAGACTTTGTATCCGCACTGGTCTAAATGGCGAAGCAGGGCATCTGTGCTTTTTGTGTATCCTTTTACAGTCTCATGTGCCCATAGGAGGTCATCTGCCTACTGGAGGAGCGTGCAGCCTAGTTTCTGTGAGGTTTTCCCAGTGGGGGCCTTTGACCTGTGGCTGAGGCACGCGTCAGCGCTGCTGCGATTAGATCAGCTTTTTTCTTCATCTTCCTGTCAGCTTCTCTTTTTTCTTCTACATTGTGGTTTGTGAAGACCTTGTTGGTGGTCTCCAGTAGTTGAGTGGCATTAATTCAAGCAAAGTCATCCAGCTTTTGTAACTTGTGGCTGATGTCCCCTTCGCTCTAACGAAGGCGGTATTTATCATTCGCTGGTTTTCTTGTGCCTCTGGGTCGAAGGGAGTGAAGGTGCGATAGGCTTCACACAGCTGCGTAAAAGGCACTAGGACTCTCATCTCACCATTGTAGTACTTCACTGACTTGTTAGTGGTTTTTTGACCCCTCTCCATTTGCCCTGGAGCAATGCTTCTCAATACTCCTGGAGGCTCACCATATCTTGTGGGTCCTTGGGGTCCCAGTTAGGATTTTCTGTGGGCAAATAGAGACTAGCATATGCTGCTGGATCACAGTCCCTGATGGGGCAGTTTCCTCAATCCACCGGGTAGCTGCCTGAAGGACTCACCGCCATTCTTCCGTATTGAAGAGAGTGAGAGGCAGCTGTCTGCGATCTGCCCAGGTAGAGTTGTGAGTCTGACAGATGGACTGGATCAAATCCACAAGGCCCTGAGGTTATTCTGAATAGGAGGGAGTGTGCTGCTTCCAGTTAAGGAGGTCTGCGGTGGTGAACAGCTGATATACTACAGTCAGCTGCTCTGGGACTGCCTGTCCATCCGCATCTATTGTTCCAGGTTTGCGTACTTCCCACATGGGAAATTGCTGCGCTGGTCTGGAGTCCACTAGCCTGGGGGGTAGATTTGGGGTGTATGGGGATAGGACTGGTGGCTCTGGAGTCCTTTCAGGAGCTGGGGAGCCAACAGCCAAATTATTGGCCCTCAAAAGTGGCATAGCAGGTACAGACAGGGGTGGCTGCTCAGTCCAATTAGCAGGGTTGTGGGGCAGTAGTATTTCTAGCTCTTCAGGGTCTCCAACTAAAACTGGTACCTTCTCTGGCAGTTTCTTAGAAGTCAACATTTCCTGCCTGCCCCTGGCTACTAGGACTCTGTAGACTGGACCCCTCAGCCAGGGAGGGGCGTGGATGACCAATTGGAGCCATGAATCTATATAGGGGAACTGGTCTGGGTGCCCAGGGTCTCCGGTGATTATACCCCATACCTTTTGAACTAAAACTTTATTGAATGAACCTTCCATGGGCCACCCTATATCAAAAACTGACCGCTCTACCTCACAGAGGGGCCACAGCTTACTGGGACTTAGTTTTTCCCCATAGTCCCCTAGTATATCCTTTCTTGAAATTTGTGATCATTGTTTCAAGAAAGAGTCTGCTTCCCTTGCGTCCCTCCCATTTCAACACAACACAGATAACAGACAACACTCGCTTTGTTCATCTCTAGCCAGTCCTCGCCTAAGAATATCTCAGGCCCCTCTTAGCTTTGGCAGGCCGGTGATCCCAGCTATCATGTTAGTGCTGCCCTCAGTTATATGAGATTGCTCTGGAACCATGGTTGGAACTCCACACTCGCTTCGGCCCTGTGGACTGGGATCAGTATCCGCAGTCCTTGTCCATCTCAGACACACCACACAATTGTCAGTACTCAACACCCTCCTTTTCTCCTGAGTCCTGGTTTCCTGACAGTCATCTAGTGCTAGTACTTGGAAGGCCATGGGGGTTGATCAGATGCCCCTTCTGTCCAGTAGGACAGGTCCCTAGTTGTCCCAGGGCTTTCTTACCATGATTCAGACATCTGCCTATGTCCTTTGTTCTGTCCCTAGTCTATGCTTCTCTTTGGGTGACCATACAGGACGTCGGCTTCCCGGTTGAGGCCTCCCACACAGGGGCAAAGGAGCCCCTGGCACACTCAGTGGACCAGCGTCACTGGGAAAGCTGGGTCCCCCGTGTCGAGTCGAGGGAGAGGCAAAATGCCCTGGGCCGGGATCTCCCGTACCACAGACCTCCTGGCTGGCTCACCAATTGTTGCAGAAGGACAGGTGCGGAGAGATGACACCTGGAGACCAGGTTGAGAAGGAGCATTTCTCCCCTCTCCCTCTCCCTCTCCCTCTCCCTCTTCCTCTCTCCTTCTCTCTCCCTCTCCCTCTCCCCCTCTCTCCCCCTCTCCCACTCTCTCTCCTTCTCCTCTCTCTCTCCCTCTCCTCTGCAATGGCTCCTTCCCTGCACCCTTTGAAGCTAGGATGGTGACAGAGACTCAGTGGCCACAGTCCTGGGAAACAGCACTAACACCTTTTTTTTTTTTTTGTGGTCCTGGGAATTGAACCCAGAGGCATTCTACCTCTGAGCTACACCCCCAGCCCTATTTCAATTTTATTTTGGAACAGGGTCTCGCTAGGTTGATGAGTCTCACTACTTGCTGAGGCTGTCCTCGAACCTGCAATCCTCCTGTCTCAGCCTCCAAGTACTGGAATTACAGGCATGCACCACTTTATTTATTTATTCCTTTTTTGCGGTACTGGGGATTGAACCCAGGGGCATTCTACCTCCGAGCTACACCCCCAGCCCTATTTTTTATTCTTTATTTTGAAACAGGTTCTCACGAAGTTGCGGAGGGCCTAAGTAGCTGAGGCTGGCCGTGAACCTGCGATCCTCCTGTCTCAGCCTCCTAAGTACTAGGATTACAAGCGTGCACCACCACACCCAGCACTGTGCTAATCCTTTTGATTTTGACTTCTCTCAACCTCTTACATCAATTTCCCCATTACTAACCTTTCCTCCAGTTACTCAAACAAGGCGAAACCCTTGTTTGTACGGGGACCCTGGTCCCGATGCTCCTTCATCTCCCAAGTTGTGGTGAAGCCCAAATGCATTTGGCTGCCAATTCCTGAAGGCTCTGTTACCACCCATGCTGGAATAAAGATGTGGACCAGCTGGGCGTGGTGGTGCATACCTGTAGTCCCAGTACTTGGGAGGCTGAGACAGGAGGATTGCAGGTTCGGGGCCTGCCTCTGCAACTTAGTGAGACCCTCAGCAACTTAGTAAGATCTTTTTACAAACTGAAAACTAATATAGGGCTGGGGTGTAATTCAGAGGCAGACGACCCCTGGGTTCAAACCCCAGTACAAAAAAAAAAAAACAGGATTGCACCCTTACATTGGGAGAAAAGACAGGATCTTTATTATCAAAAACAAGTGGCCAATACTTGAATGTTCCCTTTCTCATGGGGCAAGTTCAGCTGCTCTTTTCCCACATGCTATCAGCAGGTGAGAGAGCGAGAGAGGGGTGTGTGTGTGTGTGTGTGTGTGTGTGTGTGTGTGTAGCAGGGATGATAATTCACAGAGAGGATGGGGAAATGATTTGGTGTTCAAGACCGTTAGGTTATGAATCAGAGGGAGGCTTGGGTTTGGGTGGTCAGCAGGGATAAAAAATTACTGGGAAATGGATTAGTGAAGAGGGAGGGCAAGCCCCCCACCCCAAAGGGCTAGAAATAGCCCCAGCCCCACCACCCAGCCCAGGAAGGGGACAGAGGAGGCTCCATCTGGGAGAAGAGGCTTGTTCTTTCCGTTATCCTCAAAGTTATTCTCCATCACAGAAAAGATCCCGATAGTCTGGGAACCGTTCAGCAGGGACCTGGAAGTTGGGGCCATGCAGCCCTGAACGCCCAGCTGGGAGGACAGCCCACCTAGAGGGGGAAGGCCAGTCAGGGGGGTCACAGTACAGCATACCTAAATTCCTCAGATCCACCAGTCCAGGCCCCAGCCCTCCTCCCTCAGACCCGGGGGCCCAAGCCTCCATCCCCTCCAACCTTGGCACCAATTTTCTGCACTCACCTCCCCCGAGAGCAATGTAACCATTATAACAATGAGTGGTGCCATTAGGGCAGACGGCAAAGTTGGAGTTTGGTGAGCAGGAGCCAAAGGGCTGCACACAGACAGGACAGCGCAGGTCTCCTGGGGCGGGGGCAGCTGGGGGCAGAGACGAGGTTGGGGGCACACAGCTCTGCTCTCGGCAGCAGCCACCTGCTTGAGCCCCTTGAGTGTCTGCGTCTCTCCATGTCCCTGGATCCCGTACCTGGCTTGGGGAGGGAGGTGAGCAGGACCCTGCTGTTGTTGGCTCCATTGCACAGGTCCGAGGAGCAGAACCGGGCATAGGAGGCGACCAGAACTCCGGGGGGCCGTGAGTGGATGGAGACAGTCTGAGAATCCTGGGCCCCAGCCCTGCTGCAGCCTTTGCTCCCCGCTAGGAGAGACCGTTGTCCTAGGGAGGTAAGAGAGTGAACGCTGGGCTGGGGTAGAGGAGGCTCTGCGGGCAGAGAGGCTAGGGAGCCGACTCCCCGGCTTCCACAGTGCTCCCCAGGCAGAGAGTGAATGCAGTGTCCAATGTCACGTGAAGACTGGGGCCAGAGACCAGGTCCTCCCTCTTTCTGCCACCTTCTAGATCTTGTTCAAATGTCACTCTCTCCATAGAGGCTCCTTTGAGCTCCGCTAGCAGAACTGCAGCCTTCACCCCACTTTCCCTTTCTCCTCTTCCCCACTGGATTTCTCTCCAGGGCTCTTTTCTTCATACCCACAATTTGCTCCTTTCTGTTTGTGTTTCTCTCTGTTTCCCCATTAGTGTGTAAAGCTGCAGTAACGCCAGCGGGAATGGCTCCAGCGCACCTAGAACAGGTGCTCAATAAACATTTTTCAGCTGGGTGTGGTGGTGTACACCTGTAATCCCAGTACTTGGGGAGCTGAGAAAGGAGGATCGCAGGTTCAAGGACAGTCTCAGCAAGTAGTGAGACTCTCAGTAACCTAGCGAGACCCTGATTCAAAATAAAAAATATTAATAGAGCTGGGCGTGGTGGCGCATACTTGTAATCCCAGTACTTGGGAGGCTGAGACAGGAGGATCTGGGTTCGCGGCCAGCCTCAGCTACTTAGTGAGGCCCTCCGCAACTTAGTGAGACCCTGTTTCAAAATAAAGAATAAAAATAAGGCTGGGGATGTAGCTTGGAGGTAGAATGCTGCTGGGTTCAATCCCCAGTACCGCAAAAAAGAAAAAAAATTAATAGGGCTGGCGGTGTAGCTCAGAGGTACAGTCTGAGAGGTACTG
>PVJS01053867.1:0-13151 GCA_004027185.1 Glis glis
ATTATGCATTATCTCACATTAATAAAACTCATTTTATTGGTGAGTATTAGCATATTCTGTGACATGGTCGTTGTGAATCCAGATATAAAACACACATACACACACATAATCCAAACATAATTTAATTATATACACATATACACATATACACATATATAATGCAATTATGAATATTGTAAGTACTGCAAAGGAAAAGAACAAGATAGTTTCACACATAATAGAGGTATCTAACTTAGTCTTTGAAATAACAGAAGAGTTCATTGAGGAAGATAATTTTAGCTGATATCAAAAGATAAGAAAAAATTGATTAGACTAAGATAAGGAGAAGATGTTGCCAGGCCATGGTAATGGCATGAACAAAAGGTTTGAGTTATGACAAAGCGAAATACAAAGTAAGGTATGTGTGAAAAATTTGACCTCAGCAGGTACATGAGAGAGTAATGCAAAATAGCATATACAATGTGGTAGGTAGGCGTCAAATCATGTTAACCTTGTTTTAAGATTGTTGGCCTTAGAGGCAGAGAAAAATGGTAGCTGAGCAAGTTCCTCTAGCAAACTCTCTCCACAGACTCACCAACTTGAAGCTATTCACAGAACAACCATCACAAGAACTAAGGGAATCAGGTGAAAGACCACACTGTCTGCTTAGAAGCAGACAATATGAAAAGAAACACTGAAGAAGGCAGGAAGGAAGGAGTTTCCTGCATCACCCCTCTCCCAACTCCAAGCAATCCAGCACTGAGAGAGATGCCTCCCATGTGAAGAGAAAATTATGTACAGGATTTAGAATTGAAACCCAGTACCAGGCCAGCCATGGTGAAACATAGTGTTGGACAAAGCCCCATGATCGCAACATCCAGGCAAATACCTACAGACTGAGAATCTGGAAAGCATTACCTCAGGCTGCAAAGACACTACTTCCAAAATACCTCCCCCAACCTCAAGAAGTAGAGTAGGAAGCAAGACTCCAACCCTGTGGAGTAGTGCACAAAAGTTAGTTCATTTATTGGTCTCAGAGCTATGTACCTAGACCACCATGGTGGGACCAAGAACCCAGGTGAAACTGAAGGCAACACGCACAGCCACAACTCATAGAGACTCTACACTAGCTCCAGCATCAGTCAGATCTCCATGCCTGCCAGATAGGCTCAAGTTTCAGCTGCATCAATTTCAGCCTTGGTGGGGATGTGAGGAACTCTCTCTAAAACGGTGTAGACCCCTGCAACTGTGAGACTCAAGTGTGAACCAGCTTAATACCACCGTGGTAGCCAAGGGACTGTATCCTCAACACATCTCTCAACATCAAGAAGCAGAGCTATCACCAGACCAGTACTCAAAGACAGGGCTCTAGAGTGGCCCCAGCACCACTCCAGTGGGTCAGAGTCTTGCTTCAGCCTCCATTAACACCTGGTGCAGTATGGGTCTTGGTTTACTCTCAAGACTGTGAAGGGCCTTATTGCCGTGATTCTTAGATATGACCCAACCTTGCATCAACCCAAGTGGCCAAGAGTATGCCTTCACCAAAATTATCCCAACTTCAGGCAATATAGCATGGTACAAGACCCTATTCACTGCAACTAGAATTGGGTAATAAGAACATGACTTTGCTTTAGAACCTAGTGCTGGCCTGGTACAACCTAACACTGGGAAGATCATAACAGCTACTATCCCCAGTCATGCATGTGGACTGAGCATCCAAAAGAGCTCTAATGCCAGGAAAAGACAGGAAACCTGAGTCTATCAGACTTCTATTTCAGCTAGTATCACCTATTGCTAGTTGGAGCAGTCTTGAACCACAAGTCCAACACACTAATAGGCATCACATAGAAATGTGGACCTTGGTTCTAAATTGGTATTATTTTTCTGGTGTTAGTAGGCTGTGGGCTTAGGTTATAAAACAGCATGATGAATTTGGTGGCCACAGTTGTTACATAAGAGCCTAGAGGAATTCCATCCTCAGTGACACTGCCCAGAGATGTACAAAACCCTGTAGGGTCTGAGCACAAGGAATAACTGTGGCTGAGATTGGGGCCACCCCTGACCCCAGGGAGAGATTTGTGGGGACAGAATACTAAGAAATAAATACCTGATCTACCAATGCCCAGATAATGTTACACATTAACATTTTTCACACATCAAGAACTTTCAGGAAAACATGACCTCACTTAATGCTCAAAATAAGCTGCCAGAGACTAGTCAGGAAGTAATCAGTACAGGAAAACTTTCAGATAGAAAATTTAAAACAACTCTTTTAAGGAAACTCAATGGATTTTGAGAAAACACAGAGAAACATTGTAATACACAGAGATACTTAACAAATGGAAACAAAATACACTCAGTGAAATTAAAATGTAACAGGAGGCATCAAAAGCAGGATAGATCAGAGGAAAAATCTTGTGAGCTCAAACACTGGCTACTGGAAAAACAGAGTTGGAGGAGAAAAAGAAAACAAATGAAGAACAATAAAAAAATACAGGAAATTTGGGACAATAATAAAAGAGCAAATATCTGTGTTTTAGAGGTTCAATAATAACTTGAGAATGCTAAAGACATAGAATTCCATTGTGTGTATCTCCCATAATTTTCTAATCCATTCATCTGTTAATGGATACCTGGGTTGGTTCCATAATTTGGCTATTGTGAATTGTGCTGCTATAAACTTGGATATGCATATATTACTATAATTTTCTGATTTTAGTCACTCTGGAAAGATACTCAGGAGTGGTATAGCTCAACCATAAGGTGGATCCATTCCCAATTTTCTGAGGAATCTCTACACTGATCTCCATAGTGACTGCACTGATTTGCAGTCCCACCAACAGTGTAGAAGAGTTCCTATTTCCCCAAATCCTCACCAGCATTTATTGTTGTTTGACTTCTTGATGATTGACATTCTAATTGGGGTTAGATGAAATCTCAGTGTAGTTTTGATTTTCATCTCCCTGATTGCTAATGATGTTGAATTTTTTTCATGTATTTATTATCCATTTGCATTTCTTCTTTGGTGAAGTGTTTATTTAGTTCAATTATCCATTTCTTGATTGGGAATTCTACTCAGTACTCAAGGAGAACAAAATAATGTCATTTTCATGAAAATGGATGGACCTGGAGAACATTATGCTAAGTGAGATTAGCCAGTCACAGAAAGTGAAGGGTCATATATTTTCTATCATATGAGGAAGCTAGGGAGTAATAGGGATACCATAGGGACTTAAAATAATGGAGGAGAAACTTCAGTGGAGCCAGGGAGGTGGTCTAGGGAAAGGGAGGGGAAGAGGGAGAATCAACAAACGAATCATTTGCATTGACATTATGTGCATATGTGAGAATACCAGTGTTAATCTCAATACCCACCATCACTATCACTATGAACTACATTATGTGAGACTATAATGCACCAATAAAAGTATAAAAAGAAAGCTAATTCAAATAAATATTAACAGAAAACTTCCCAAACCTAGAGAAGGATACAAATACCTAGACACAAGAAGGTCAAATGTTATCAGTCAAATTAAACTCAAACAAGAATAGTCCATGTCACCTTACAATAATGCAATTGTTTGTATTGGGAAGTTTGTAGCAATAAGTGGCTACATTAGAAAAACAGAAATCTCAAATAAATAACATAACATTGCATTATAAGGTCTTAGGAAAACAAGAACAAACCTAACCCACAATCAGTAGAAGGAAAGAAATAATAAAAATAAGAGTGGAAACAAATGAAATAGACAATAAAAGAACTACAAAAAGAATCAATGAAGCCAGTACTTGGGAGGCTGAGACAGGAGGATCACAGGTTCATGGCCAGCCTCAGCAACTTGGTGAGGCCTTCTACAACTTAGTGAGACCCTCTTTCAAAATAAAGAATAAAATAAGGCCGGGGGTATAGCTCAGAGGTAGAATACCCCTGTATTCAATCCCCAATACCACACACACACATACACACACACACACACACACACACACACACACACACACACACAGAATCAATGAAACAAAGATTTGCTTCATTGAAAAGATAAAGCAAAATTGAGAAGCCCTCACCAAGCCAGAAATAAAGAGAGCCCAAATAAATAAATTTATAGACTAAAATGGGTATATTAAAACAGATAAAACTTAAATGCAGATGATTACAAGAGAATATATTGAAAAATTATGTGCTAATATATTGAAAACCTAGAGAAAAGGAGCAATTTTTAGACAAATATGATATACAGAAAGTAAACCAAGAGGATATAAAATTTGAAATATATCAAAAACAAGCAATTAGATTCAAGCAGTAATAAAAAGTCTCACAACAAAGAAAAGCTCAAGACTGGACAGAATCACAGCTGGATTTTTCAGACTTTTTAAAGAAGAACCAGCGGGGTGTGGTAGTGCACACTTGTAATCCCAGTACTTGGGAGGCTGAGACAGGATTGCAAGTTTGCTGCCAGCCTCAGCAACCTAGTGAGGTCCTCTGCAACTTTCAAAATAAGAAATAAAAAATGGGGCTGGGGTGTAGCTCAGAGGTGAAATGTCCCTGGGTTCAATCTCCAGTACCAAAATAAAATAAAAAATAAAGAAGAACTAAGCCAAGCATGGTGGCGCACTCTTGTAATCCCAGTACTTAGGAGGCTGACACCAGAGGATCTGGGTTTGCGGCCAGCCTCAGCTACTTAGTAATGCCCTACGCAACTTAGTGAGACCTTGTTTCAAAATAAAGACTAAAAAAATAGGGCTGGCGGTGTAGCTTGGAGGTAGAATGCCCCTGGGTTCCATCCCCAGTACCGCAAAAAATAAAGAAGTAATATCAATGTTCTTCAAAATATTTCATAAATTATGAAGGGGCCAAGTGTAGTGACAAATACCTGTAATCTCAGTACTTGGGAGACTGAGACAGGAGGATTATAAGTTAAAGGCCAGCCTTAGCAATTTATCAAAACCCTGTCCCAAAGTTTTAAAAAGAGCCAGGTGTGGTGGTGCACGCTTGTAATCCCAGTACTTGGGAGGCTGAGACAGGAGGATCACAGGTTCGCAGCCAGCCTCAGCTACTTAGTGAGGACCTCCGCAACTTAGTGAGACCCTGTTTCAAAATAAAGAATAAAAAATAGGGCTGGGGGTGTAGCTTGGAGATAGAATGCCTCTGGATTCAATCCCCAGCACTGCAAAAAAAAAAAAAGTTTTAAAAAGTTAAAAGGTCTGGAGTTTGGCTCAGTAGTAGAGGATCCCTGGGTTTAATTTCCAGTACCACAAAAATAAACAAATAATAAAGAAAGAAGAAAAGAAAGAAAGGAAGGAAGGAAGGAAGGAAGAAAGGAAGAAAGAAAGAAAGAAAGAAAGAAAGAAAGAAAGAAAGAAAGAAACTTTCTAAACTTATTCCATTAAGCAGTATTACCCTTCTACTAAAATATTACATGGACACAACAAAAAGAAAACTATAGACTTATATTCTTGATGAACATAGAAGAAAAAATCCTCAATAAAATACTTGCAAACTGAATGCAGCATCACTTTAAAAAATCATACAGCATAATTGAGATAGTTTCATTCCAGAGATGCATGGTTTTGTTAACATTCACAAATCGATAAATATAGTACATCATATGAATGGAATCACAAATAAAAAATACATGATTTTCTCAATAGATGTATCAAAAGCCTTTGACAAAATTTAACATCACTTTATGATAAAAGCCCTGAAAAACATGTATAGATTGATCATACCATAGCATAATAAAGGCAAAATATTGCAAACTCCATGTCAATATCATTCTGAATAGGGAACATCTGATAGAACAAGATGAAGATGTCCACTCTCACCACTATTTATTCAACATAGTACTAGAAAATTTAGCCAAAACAATCAGGCAACAGAAATAAGCAAAAGGGATATGAATACGAAAGGAGGAGGTCAAATTATCAGAGACAGTCATATTATCACTGTTTGCAGATGTGATTCTATACCTAGCGAAATCTAAAGTGTCCACCAAAAAAAATCTCTTACTGATAAACCAACTAAGCAAAGTAGCAGGATACAAAGTCAGCATACAAAAATTAATAGCTTTCCTGTACAACCATAATGAACTCCTGAGAAAGAAATCAGGAAAAAAAAGCTCATTCACAATAGCCTAAAAAATCAAAAGCCCAGGAATAAATCTAACCAAATAAGTTAAATAACACTACAGTGAAAACTATAAAACAGTGAAGAAAAAAATTAAAGAAAACACTTGCAGATTTTAAAGCATCCTGTATTCATGAATTGAGAGAAGTAATATTTTTCAAAATGGCCATTCTACCAAAAGCAGTCTACAGACTCAATTCAATGCCCATCAAAATGCCAATGATATTCTCTAAAGAACTGGAAAAATCATAAAATGCATATAAAAGCATACAAGAAACCCATCAAGATGTATGATTATATAATGCACTGATAAAAATGAAATTTTAAAATTTTAAAAAAAAATTTAAAAAAGCATACAAGACTCCAAATTGTCAAAGCAACCCTGAGCATAAAGAACAATTCCAGAGGCACCATAACACCTGATTTCAAAATATACTACAGAACCATTGTAACAAAAAGATGTTTTGGGCATGAAAATAGACAAGTAGATCAACACAATAGAATAGAGGTCCCAGGAATAAACTCATGCGTCTATAGCTATGTGATCCTAAACAAAGGAGCTAAAAACATATGTTGGAGAAAGAATAAAACCTATTCACCAATTGGCATTAGAAAAATTGGACTTGTAGCTATAGAAGATTAAAACTATATATCCATCTCACCCTGTGCAAAAATCAACTTAAAATGTATCAAAGACCTTAATATCAGATCAGAAACTTTGAAACTATTAGAGGAAAAAATAGGGGAGAATACTCCAAGATATATCTATACGGCGGTATCCTGAATAGGACTACAATAGCTCAGGAAATAATAGAAAGAATAGACATCAAATTTTAAAACTTTAGCACAGCCAAGAAAACAATAAAAAGAGTGAAGAAATATCCTACAGAAGGGATAAAATCTTTTCCAACTATTCAGGATTAGTATCCAGAATTTAGAAAGAATTCAAAAACTTTAATAGAAACAAAAATCCAATATAAATAGGCAAAATAGCAGAACAGACACTTCTCAAAAGTAAAAATGGCCCAAAACTACATGAGAAAAATGCTCAACACCTTTAGCCACTTGAGAAATAAAAATTAAAACTACAGTGAGATTCTATCTCACCCAGTTAGAATGTCTTATTTTCAAGAAAACAAAAATTACAAATGATGGCAAGGATGTAGGAAAAAAGTGTATATGCCTGGATCCTGTAATTAAATTTGCTGACCTTCAGACACTCATATATTCATCCATAGTTTTGCCATGTTTGCTTATGTTCTACATATTTGCTTTTGTTCATGTATGTTTAAATAATCTCAGTTTAAAATTTAGGTACTTACTTTGGGCTCATCTTAAGCAATGTTATACATCAAATCACATATTTGAATTGCTAATTGTATTGCACTTTTTTGGTACTGGGAATTGAATTCAGGGGCATTCTACCTCTGAGCTACACCCCAAGTCTTTTTTATTTATTTATTTATTTTTGAAACAAAGTCTCCTCTAAGTTACCACACATTGGCCTCGAACCTGCCATCATCCTGTCTCAGCCTCCCAAGAACCGGGATCACAGGTGAGTGCCACTGCAGCTGGCAAATTGTGTTACATTTTAAATTCTTAAAACAAATTTATAATTTTAAAAAATTAAAAGCTACTCCTTGTACCATCTAACATACAAAACCCTTTTATGTCTCCAGTAGGGTATATTCTACTCATTGGGAACACTGCTTAAACCAAAATTTGTCTATTGAGCAAAGACCAGAAAACTTTCCCAAACAGGTTCAATCCATGATGAATTCATCAAATCTTCCATACAATTTAATAATAAATCATAAACTATGCTATGTTTTCTAATTAGTTTATAAAAGTGACTCTTAGAGAATAGGGAATATATTTTATGCTTCTGAGTCCTATCCCTCCCACTCAACAATGAAAAAATTGGTCATTGTTATAATTTATTAATGATTTTTGAAAGATTAAATGAAAATGCACAGGAATATTCTTTGGATATATAATCATAACCTGACATGGCAAATTCCTCTTTTATTTTATTTTATTTTATTTTATTTTATTTTATTTTATTTTATTTTGAAGTACTGGGGATTTAAATTGTTTCAACAAAACCCATTATTTTGTACAATTAATATGTACTGTTATGGTTTGGGTCTGGGATGTCCCCCAAAGTCTCATGTGCTCAAAGGTGGGGCTGGGGAAGGTGATTAGATCATGGGGGCTCTGACCTCATCAGATAAGGATTAATCCATTAATGACTGAATGGGCTACTGGAGGTGGATCCTAGTTGGAGGAATTAAGTCACTGGGATCTTGCTCTGCAGGGGTTTATCTTCTTTCTGGCCTCATCTTCTCTTTCTCTCTGCTTCCCAATTGCCATGAGCTAAGCAGATTTCCTTTGCCATGGCTTTTCACCATGATATTCTTTCTGCATCACCTCAGGCCCAGAGCAGTGGAAATGACTGACCATGTAATAGACCACTGAAACTATGAGCCAAAATTAACCTTTCCTCCTCTAAGTTGTTCCTGTCAAGTATTTTGGTTGCAGCAACAAAGAGCTGACTAACCCATGCACTAATGATTATAATAAAAACAGACTAAAAACTTTTAATTAATATCTGAAAATATAAAAGAACTAGAAGAAAACATGGGGCAAATCATTCAGGACCTGGTATGGGCAAGGATTTTTTTAAAAGACTTCAAAATCACAGATAAAAAAAGCAAAAGAGAAAAGAAAAAAGAAAAATGGGATTACATCAAACTGAAATGTTTCTTCACAGCAAAGGAAACAAACAACAGAGTGACAAGGCAATCAACAGAATGGGAGAAAATATTTGCAATGTAGATACCTAATAATGGATTGATATCCAGAATATATAAGGAACTACAAAAACTCAGTAGCAAAAATATTGAGCTGCCAGATTGAAAATTAGCAATAGATATTTCTTAAATGGAACCATACAAATGATTAATAAGTATACTAAAAATGCTCAACATCACTAATCAGGTAAATAAAAATCAAAATCACAATGAAATATAATCTCATTCAGTAAGAATGACTAAAATTGAAAAGAGTACAGATAATAAGTGCTGGTGAAGATATACAGAAAAGGGAACCCTGGAACATAGTGGGAATGTAAATTAGTATATCCATTATGGAAAACAGTATGGAATTCCTCAAAAAAATAAAAAATAGAACTAACAAATGATCCAAAGAAAACAAAATAAGTATGTCATAGAAAACTATATTCCCATCTTAATTGCAGAACTATTCACAATAGCCAGGAAATGGAAGCAACTAAATGTCCATAGGTAAATGAATAGATAAATAGAGATGGTACCTATAGGAATACTATTCTGTATAATACTATTTTCAGAATAATAGTATTTTTATAAATGCTATTCATAAAAAATGAGATTCAGTCATTTGCAACATGAATGGAATTGGAGGTAATAATGTTAAATGAAAGTAGGCAAGCACAGAAATACAAGTAGTGCCTGATATAACTCCTTTGTAGAATCTAAAAATTATTTTCTTATAGAAGTTGAGACTAGAATGATGGTTACCAGAAACATGGGAGGTAGGTAGGAAGAAGAAATAGGGAAAGATTGCTTAATTGGGCGGGTACTTAGCTTGAGTTAAATGGTAGTTAAAAACATCTTATGAGCTCTTGCAGAGGAGGGTGAGTATAAATAACTAAAAAACACTGTATAGTAATGAATATTTCAAAAAGCTACAATAAAAGATTCTGAATGTTTTTAGCACAAAAATGATAAGTGTCTGATGAGATAGATATTTCTGTTTTAATTAGAGCACTGCATGTAATATATATATGTACCAAAATATTATATGATATCCATAAATATATACAAAACATGATTTTATGAATCATTTACAAGTAAATGTAAATTAAAAACTAAAAATTAATAGATATGCTTCTAAATAATAAGTGGAAAGTATGTATTATCAAGGGGTGAAGATTTGTGAGCCATGGGTTTCTAGAATGGAAACTTAGTACTTTGTGCTTTTTTTTTAAATAGCACCTTCTAATTGATAGACACTCAATAAATATTTTAAATGATAACAGAAAAATCAGAAAATATCAATAAATATAATATTTTTACTAACCTAATAATTTTTTATCCATATCATTAAAGGACTTGTCATTTCCCAAACATTTGGAAGAGACAGATTATTAACTTTCCTGGATTTTCTTATGGTACAAAATTGCTGAGTACTACTAAGGGTCCCATTTTATAAGCAAGTTTTAAGGTTTTTCTTTTAAATGTCAGAGTAATTAAAAAAACATAAATCAACAGCAACAAAGGTCCCTCTTGTGAGACTGGCAATAAATGTGTTCCATATTTTGAAACATAGTGAATATTTATTTTATAAATAATCACGTCAATCTTTCTGAAAAAAATCCTGAAAATATTTATGGTCTCATTTTAGGATATGGAGCATATGCTGAAAACATTTAAAGTCTAAATCTCTTTGTTTTAAGCAATGCATGATAAATTTTAGTCAATATTTGCTTAATTGAGTAGAACTGAAAATTGTATCAATTCTTATAGCCTTGGCTTCAAGTTTTGTTTTTTGTTTTGTTTTGTTTTCTTCTTTATAATTCAAATTCTAATGGTTCCATCTTGTGGTGATAATTAGAATAGGTTCTGTGTATTTCATGTTTTACTTTGTTTTGTTCCATTTTTGTCTATAAAAATGTACAAAGTAAAACCCACTGTAGAAAAGTAAGTTTATAGATTTAGTTACTCCAGAAGTATTTGAATATGTTGTCCTTGCCCTCAAGAAATCCATAGCTAGTAAGAGAGAAAGCCACATGTGTGATATTTCAATATGGAATGATTGATATGAAAAGAGATGTGCACAAGGGGCAGTAGTGGTAAAAAGGAACTATCTGATCATTTTCAACTCGGGAAGGTCAGGTGAAAATAATATTATTTGGTTGATCTTTCAAGGTTTTGGTTAGGATGCTGAACCATGGTTATATGATAAGAGAAGCCAAATGTCAGAATATTTTTGGAAGCAGAATGACAAAGCCTCAAAACCGGGAATAGACACAATAAACTGATGTAAATATCAGGAGCCAAATTTGACTGCTAAACAGGAATAGATAACCAGTGAAGATTCTATTATGGAGCAATAGGCAACAAAGAAGTGGTATGGAAAATTTCTAAAGACAATAGTGCTGGTGAAATGGGAATTAGAAGGAAGTGAAGAGGGCTTACACTTCCAATCTAAATGGTATTATAAATTTATCTTTTGAGGCACTACTTTGAAATACTCAATTATGTCAGATAAAATATACAAGTGAAAATAAAAGACATTCAGGTTACAAACAGAAAATATTTTTGTAAATCATAAATAAAAGAGAAGCCAGGCATGGTAGCCCACGCTTGTAATCCCAGTACTTGGGAGGCTGAAATAGGAGGATCACAGATTCGCAGCCAGCCTCAGCTACTTAGTGAGGCCCTCCGCAACTTAGTGAGACCCTGTTTCAAAATAATAGTTAAAAACAGAAATGGGGGTGTAGCTCAGAGGTAGAATACCCCTGGGTTCAACTCCAGTACCACAATAAATAAATAAATAAATAAATAAATAAATAAATAAATAAGAAAGATATACCAATGAATAAAACAAAACAAAAAAAAAAAACTTAAGCAGTAACCAGCTGTTCTCTTAAAATCAGGCAGTGGCTGTAGGGCTTATTCTCCCTCAGAGTCCTGGAAACTGAAAGTATTCTATATGTGTTTGAAGACTAAGACCAGGCTTACTGATTAAATCCAAGATCTGGGAGGGTATTCCTCTACTCATAAAGAAGATGGAATTAAAGGCTACTAACAATCTTTGCCTATGGCGGATTTTGTAAAGTGACATACCTTGGGAGACTCAAGAACACAGACCACAGAATCCTGAGCAGAAACCAAGGCAAGCCCCTGTAGGCTGAGTGAGTGAATCTAACATAACTGCAAACCTGAACCATTACTATATTTTATACAGAAACACAATTTCTGCCCTACACTATATAGAAAACACAATTTCTGCCTACACTGACATGACTTCCAAATGTCAAAGCTATATTTCTTTGCCTGCAGATTTTCTCTACATTTTAAGCCCTTATTTGACAACCCATGCAAAAAGCCAGCAATGCTATGGAATTAATGTCCCCCAGAGTAGACCTCAACCAATGACTGAAAGAAATTGGTGGGTAAATACCCCAGCTCTTATAATCTTTTATTTTTCTCTCTAGTATTAAAGGCCCAAAGAAACGATAGAAGAGTTGCTCCATGATGATGATGTCCTTCAGGGGTATAAGTTTGGGTTGGTTATTTATACTAAATCCATAGTTTTCCAGAAAAAAAAATTAAGCTTCATTTACCCTCAGTGATATTGACTTAACAACAACCCATTTTGGATACTTTACTTCTCTGCCTCATTTTCTTATTCCTTTTAAAGTGTTTCCTTGAATTATCTTCAAAATGAACTAATTAAAATAGAATTCTTGCTTCAGTTTGTGATTCCTGTGTAGCCCAAAATAAAACATACTGATTTTGGACTGAGGATAACGGGCCAGGAGGAGGTCAGAGTTAAACTGCTAGAAAGAGAAAAGTTAGAGAGAAAAAAAGGAAGGAAATGGTCTTTAATTTATAAAGCAAAATGAAATAATGAAACAATCTAAAAAGACTTAAAAATATGTGTGTTTAGGATACACATAGAAATACATGAATGAATAGTTTATAATAGGAATAACAAAAGAAAACAGGCAGAAACAAAATGAAATATATATGAACATTAATGTATTAGAAACTTCAGAATGGAATATTTCTATAATTAAAATGAAAGTATTAATAGACAGGATAAACTTTGAAACTTGAAAAGAGAATGAGAAAATTGGAAGATTTGCAAAATAATGAGGAATTCACCCACAATACAGTACAGAGTTAAAAGTCATGATACTTGAAAACATGGTTCAAAAATGATAAATGAAGAGTACTAGTATACATTTAATAGTAGTTCCAAAAGAGTAGAATAAGAG
>PVJS01053868.1:0-13150 GCA_004027185.1 Glis glis
AGAGAGAGAGGGAGAGAGAGAGAGAGAGAGAGAGAGACAGGAAGAGAGAGAGAGAGAGACAGGGGGAGAGAGAGAGAGAGAGAGAGAGAGGGAGAGCGTGTGCGCGCGCGCGAGCTGAGGCTGGCCGCGAACCCGGATCCTCTGGTCTCCGTCTCCCAAAGTACTGGGATTACAAGCGTGCGCCACCACGCCCGGCTATACATTATTTTGAAACCGGGTCTCACGAAGTTGTAGAGGGCTTCACTAGGTAGAGAGAGAGAGAGAGCTGAGGCTGGCCGCGAACCCGAATCCTCCGGTCTCCTCCTCCCAAAGTACTGGGATTATAAGCGTGCGCCACCACATCCGGCTTTTATTTTTTTAATTTTGAAACAGCGTTGCTGAAGACCTTGCTAAATTGCTAAGGTTGGCCTTAAACTTGTGATCTTCCTATCTCAGCCTCCCAAGTACTGGGATTACAGGTGTGTGCTACAGGGCAGCAAGCTTTCATACTCTGGTACCTGATCACTTTGTTTTTGGACACAGATCCTCCCTCCCTTTCATCTAGAGCCAAATTCATAGGTTTCTATTTCAAATGTGACTGAAAAATGACTTAAAACACGGATGCTTATTATCATATGACCTAGTACTTCTACTTCTATAGGTATGTACCCATGAGAACCAAAAACATATGTTTATGCAAACACTTGTGTATACTTGTTTATGGTAGCATTATTCATAATAGCCAAAAGGAGGAAACAACTCAGATGTCCATCTGATGAATGGACAAACAAAATGTAGTAAATCCATATAATGGAATATTATTTGACTGCAGAAAAAGAAGTGTGCAAGAACATGGATGAACTATAAAAACATTGTACTAGCAGGGAGTAGTGATGCACACCTGTAATCCCAGTACTTGGGAAGCTGAGACAGGAGGATTGCAGGTTTGAGGATGGCCTCAGTAACTTAGGAAGACACAGGTCAACCTAGTGAGACCCTGTCTCAAAACAAAAAATAAAAAAAGGGCTGGGAGTGTAGATTGGAGGTAGAATACCCCTGGGTTCAATCTCAGTATCAGAAAAACAAAACAAAACAAAACAAAACAAAAACATTGTGCTAAGTGAAAGAAGCCAGATATTAAAGGCCATATATTATGTGATTAAATTTGTATGTAATGACCAGAATAGACAAATCCATAGAATGTAGGTTAAGCCAGGCATGGTGTAATCCCAGTACTTGGGAGGCTGAGACAGGAGGATTGCAGGTTCAAGGCCAGCCTCAGCTACTTAGGCCCTCCACAACTTAGTGAGACCCTGTTTCAAAATAAAGAATAATAAAAAAAATAAAGCTGGGGGTGTAGCTTGGAGGTAGAATATCCCTGGATTCCATCCCCAGTATTGAAAAAAAAAAAAAAGAAAGTAGGTTAGTGGTTGCCAAAGGCTGAGGGAGTGGGGAGTGGGGAGTTACTATTAGTAACAAAGGGTTCTTCTTAGGATTATGAAGATGTTCTAGAATTAGCAGTGATGGTTGTACAATTTGGTAAATACATTAAAAACCATGAATTGTTAAAAGGCAATTTCTCACATTTTATTAAATTCTAGAAGCTTGGTGTGGTGGCGCACCCTTGTAATCCCAGTATTTGGGAGGCTGAGACAGGAGGATTTGAGGACAGCCTCAACAACTAGTAAGACTTTCATCAACCTAGCGAGACCCTCTTTCAAAATAAAAATAAAATAGGGCTGGGGGTGTAGCTTGGAGGTAGAATGCCTCTGGGCTCAATCCCCAGTAACACACACACACACACACACACTTCTAGAATACAACACACACACACACACACACACACACACACACACACACTTCTAGAATACAACACACACACACACACACACACACACTTCTAGAATACAACAAGCTAAACATTGAATTTATTGTTATATGCTTAGGATCTAATTTCCTTACAATTTTTTATTTGTGCATTGTAATTGTACATGATAGTGAGATTCATAGGGATACATTCACATATGCACATGACATTATTTGGTCTGTTTCACTCCCCTACTTTCCTTTTTCCTCCTCTTCTCCCTCCCCTACGCCCTTCGTCTACACTACCGGAGTCTCCTAATTTTCATGAGACTCCTCTTCTTTATGTTATGTGAATTATATCTCAACAACATAAAACCTGCCATAAAACTCTGCATTTTGATCTGGGAATTAAAAAGTTGAGTTCTCCATCTGTCTTACCTTAGCAATGCAAGCTGGACAAAACCAGTCCCCATCTGGTATAGTTGTAATCTTGGGTCTATGGCAATAGGTATGACATCCTTTGTCACAGCCATCACAAAGGAGAAGCAGTTCTTCATTATCTCCTTTTCGACAGATTTGGCAATACTATAATACATGAAAAATCATTTAGAATTAACCCTCTGCTATGAATAATAGTTACCGGGATGTTAAATACAACATAATTCCTAATTTATTATTAGTAATGAACATTCCGCTTGCTAACAAATATACAATAGCCATACACATCTATGTATCTCTCGTTACACAGATATGGACCACATGACGGGGTGAGCAGTTCTATTAGGGTAAATGCACATTTCAGGTACACTGCAAAGAACAAAGCTACAGGTCGAATGCCTGCACACACTTCAGAAGCATGTACACATTACATATGGAATTATTAACATGACATCAGAGCACATAAAGCAATGAACAGCTTTAATACATGGTGTTCTTAAAAATGTGTTTCAGCTTTCGCTTATCTTAGCATCCTCATGATATTCTGAGAAAGAAAAAAGAGTTAGTGTAATTTTTAAGATCAAAATTAGGACATCTATATTAGTATCATGATTATATGTAATAATGGAAAAGATATTCCTAGATGTTGATTAGTTTTTCCATCTATGTTTTGTAATTGACTGAAAAATTTGTCTAAACCAGGCAACTTGGAAAATCAACTCACATCAAACATGCGCCACAAGTGCAGAAAGTGGAACTTACAAAATAATCTCCAAGGAAAATACAGAATAAAATAAAGAATTTAAGGTCATGATTTTGTTTTCTAGGATAAAAATGCAATTGTTTCTTCTCTATTGAAAAATATGGGATATTACTAAGAACTGTAAGTCTACAAAGAGATTTTTTCCATGCATACATATACTATATAAAAAGTTTCACAAAGGAAAATGAGAAAGTTAGACAAGTAAAAACATTCAAGATAGCTTTAAAAAATGATAAGCACTGAGGGTTCTTGACATTTAGTTCATATTCCAGTCACAGTGGTAAATGTCCTGCAATCAATATTTTTAAAAATGAACATATTTAAACTAGAATTCATTTATACTAATTTAAAGATAAGTGTATATATATATATAAAATCTTAGAAATGAAATAGTTTAAATGTTCAAACTTACTTTAATTTTCTTTTGGGGGAGTACTAGGAATTGAACCCAGGGGCATTCTACCTCCAAGCCACACCCCAGCCCTTATTTTAAATAAAAAAAAATTAATTTTGAAACAGAGTCTCACTAAGTTGCTGCAAATATTGCTAAATTGATGAGGCTGGCCTCAAACTTGTGATCCTCTTGTCTCAGCCTCCCAAGTACTGAGATTACAGTTGTGCACCACTGTGCCCGGCTATCTTTTAATTTTTTTGTGTGTGTGTGGTACTGGGGATCGAACACAGGGGCATTCTACCTCTGAGCTCCACCCCTAGCCCTATTTTTTATTCTTTATTTTGAAACAGGGTCTCACTAAGTTGCGGAGGGCCTCACAAAGTTGCTGAGGCTGGTTGCAAACCTGTGATCCTCCTGTCTCAGCCTCCCAAGTACTGGGATTACAAGTGTGCGCCACCATGCCCAGCTTATCTTTAATTTTTAATACAGCATTATATCTTAGTCTGGCAAAATCCAAAATAGTTTTGTATACCTTGATATATATATACCAATCAATGATGGTTTAAGAACCTTATCAAAATGGTAGGTGCACACTATTCAAGTTAGCAAATATCTATCAATACATCTACTATATATGTAATATTAAAACTGGCATGGTTACTAAGATCAAAAGCAGTAGAGTTTCATATTCCAGACATAAGTATTTTATTTTATGAGCTTACTTAATACCACATTACTAAATACCCTATGACGGGGTCAGTTATTTCACCAAATAAGTTACATCTTTAAAACTTCTATCGTGAAAATATTCATTGAGAAATAACATTTGTAAGATTATATCTAGTCCTATAACAATATTTAAAAAATCAGATTCTGAGCCAGGTGTGGTGGCGCACACTTATAATCCCAGTACTTGGGAGGCTCAGACAGGAGGATCGCAGGTTTGAGGATAGCCTTGACAACATAGCAAGACTCTCAGCAACCTAGTGAGACCCTGTTTAAAACTAAAAAATAAAATAGGGCTGGGGATGTGGCTCAGAGGTAGAACTCCCATGGGTTCAATCCCTAGTCTCTCTCTCACACACATACATACACACACACACACACACACACACACACATACACACAAAATCAGATTCATGAACCTAAGTAAATTCTCACTGTTTTCTACATTGGATAACAAAAAATGCTGCAAAGTCTGTTTCACATCTCACATTTATGATTTAAAAATAAAAATTATGCCAGGCGTGGTGGCGCACGCTTGTAATCCCAGTACTTTGGGAGGCGGAGACCGGAGGATCCGGGTTCGTGGCCAGCCTCAGCTCTCTCGCTCTCTCTCTCCCTGTCTCTCTCTCTCTCTCTCTCTCTCTCTCTCTCTCCTTAGTGAGGCCCTCCGCAACTTAGTGAGACCCAGTTTCAAAATAAAGTATAAAAAATAGGGCCGGGGGCGTAGCGCGGAGGTAGAACGCACCTGCGTTCAATCCCCGGTACCGCAAAAAAAAAAATTATTTTCTAGCCAGATGCAGTGGTGCATATCTGTAATTCCAGTACTTGGGAGGCTGAGACAGGAGGATTGCAAGTCAGAGGTCAGCCTCTGCAACTTAGTGAGACCTATCTCAAAATAAATAATAAAAAGGGCTGGGGGTGCATCTCAGTGGTAGAGTACTCCTGGATTCAATTCCCAGTACCAAACACAAAAAAGAAAATAACAAGATTATTTTTCAATACATTTAAAGAAAGGGTGACATATCAAACTCATAACATTTATGAAAAAAAAACCATAGTAACAGCTCACAATATGTTAGAAAAAATGTATCAATATTAGGTTTTGCTATAGTAAAAATAGTGGATGCTGCCTATTATTTAACATCAACAACAATATAAAGCATGTTGTAGGCAGAAAATTATGTGAAGGCGAATAGCTCCCTCTCTCTGGCAAGCTTAGTCTCTAAGAGAGTATTTCTAAAGGTATTGAGTATTTTAAGATTTTGTTTGGATTTATTATGGGGACTATTATATGCACCGTTTCCTCTCCAGTTAAAGGTTATAAAGTGCTTGCTAATATATATTTTTTCTTTTGCTGTACTGAGCTACACTCCCAGCTCTTTTAATTGGTAAATTGCCCAGGCTGGCCTTGAACATGTGATCCTTCTGCCTCAGTCTCCTGAGTAGTGGGATTAACAGGTGTGTGCCATCATGTTTGGCTTGTTAATATATATATATATATATATATATATATATATATATATTTTTTTTTTTGTGTGTGTGGTACTGGGGATTGAATCTAGGCGCTTTTTACCTCCAAGCTAGACCCCCAGCCCTATTTTATTTTTTATTTTGAAATAGGATCTTGCTAAATTGCTGAGGGCCTCGCTAAATTGCTGAAGCTGTTCTCGAACCTACGATCCTCCTGTCTCAACCTCCCAAGTACTGGGATTACAGGCGTGCGTGCACCACCACATCTGGCTTCTTGTTAATCTCTGAATACAAATTCTGCCTTCTTTTCAAGGTAGTTTCATAGTAAATAATGTATTATTATTATCATTATTTATTTTTCTTTCTTGTGGTTCTGGGGATAAAACCTGAGTACTTTTTAGTCAAAATTTTTTCCACTGAGCTTGCAAATAATGTATTCTTAAACTTTTTTTTAAATGAAGATTATGAGAAATAGAGTTAAATGATGATAAATGCATACTAATAATATGGGAAAGATTAATGAATTTGTGAAAACTGAAGGAAAGCTTTAGATTGCAAAAATTATATTAATATCAAAACAGGTTTTGGAAATTTTGGAACAGGTTTCTTTGTTTAGGTTGATAGCAAAAGTGATCACGTCATGACTATTTTGGTAAGAAAAAATAACTACAAATTTCATTTTGATGTAAAAAAATCAATCTTTTTGATAACTATAACCTAGATTTCACCAAATATATCTGTCTAAGGTGATTTCGAAAACTTGTTCTAATAAAATTAAGAACTTAGACATTTTATAAAATAAATTTGGCCAGGCATGGTGGCGCATGCTTGTAATCCCAGCACTTGGGAGGCGGAGACCGGAGGATCCGGGTTCGCCACCAGCCTCAACTACTTAGTGAGGCCCTCCACAACTTCGTGAGACCAGTTTCAAAATAAAGGATAAGGCTGGGCGTGGTGGCGCACCCTTGTAATCCCAGTACTTGGGAGGCAGAGACTGGAGGATCTGGGTTGGTGGCCAGCTTCAGCTACTTAGTGAGGCCCTCTGCAACTTCGTGAGACCCGGTTTCAAAATAAAGTATAAAAAATAGGGCCGGGGTGTAGCTAGGAGGTAAAACGCTCCTGGGTTCAATCCCCGGTACCGCAAAAAAAAAAAAAAATTGTTTTTTTCCCCCTCTGGTTTTTTACTTCTTCCTGAAATGCCTATGGAATTTTAATCTGCAGTGTTTACAATACGCTCAAATTTAGGTCTTTCTCAATCCAGATTAATATTAACTGTAAGTTTTAAGGTATTCTTCAGTTCATCTGATAGTGTCTATACCAAGTAAAAATATTTTTTCTTCTAAAAGTATGGAGGTAAAGATGAAGGAAGAATGCTAAATTATTTAAGGATCTCTTCTTTTCTTTGGGGAATGACTAAAGTAAAGGAATTTAACTTTTAACCACTTAATGCTTGAATTTTTTTTTGGTGTGGTACCAGGGATTGAGCCCAGGGGTGTTCTACCTCCGAGCTACACCCCCGGCCCTATTTTTTTATACTTTTTTTTTTTTTTGCGGTACCGGGGATTGAACCCAGGGGCCTTCTACCTCCAAGCTATACCCCCCGCCCTATTTTCTTATGCTTTATTTTGAAACCGGGTCTCAAGAAGTTGCGGAGGACCTCACTAGGTAGGTAGGTAGACGCACGCGCATGGGCGCTGAGGCTGGCCGCGAACCCGGATCCTCTGGTCTCCGCCTCCCAAAGTACTGGGATTACAAGCGTGCGCCACCACGCCTGGCTTATTTTTTTATACTTTATTTTGAAACCGGGTCTCACGAAGTTGCGGAGGGCCTCACTAAGTAGCTGAGGCTGGCTGTGAACCTGGATCCTCCGGTCTCCGTTTCCCAAGTACTGGGATTACAAGCGTGCGCCACCACGCCCGGCTTAAATGCTTGAATTTTAAAGAAAGCCTGTAATTCAAAAGTAAATGTTATAGTAATCCATAAACGTCTACATATAATGTATACTTCTATATATAATATATAAAACATATAAGTGGGGCGTTGTACATGATTTAAAATACATATTTCTCTGGAATATATATGAACTCTAGCTCTTGTTTTGAATTCACAGTATTTTGGTGCTTGGCACAAAGTAGAGGCTCAATATATGCTAATAACTAATTTGGCTTATACGAAACAGGTGAAAAACCAGTTTTAATCATTACAGGAAAGACCAAAAAAATCTACTCTTCATGTTAACCATATCTAATACAAACACATATGTGCATAGTCAAGCTGTGTTTATTTTGTATTTATTTCTCTGAGGATTTCTTAGCATTAAAAATCATGAAACCTGATAGAAAAATAAAACATTTTAGGAACACAATAATGTGGCAAGGTAACGTAAGCAACTGGAATGTTTATAAGAGTGAAAGGGTCTTCAAAATATTTAGCTTAAAAACTGTTACACAGCAAAATGTAGGCAACAACTTTAGTTAGAATTATAAACAATATTTGAAGGAGGCAGAAGCAAGATTTAAAAAATAAAAGATAACAAATTTGGCAGGTTCCTTCAAAAGAGCTGAAGATAAGGAGAAAAATATTAGGTTACATGTATTTAAAAATCAAACTCTCAAGTACAGTTTAAGTTATTATGACAATAGGTAATGTATAATTAAGAAAGATCTGGAATTTGGAAAAAACAGGACAAAGTAACTTAGTTATAGTATTTCTTAAATAAAAACACTTACAACTTTCATAATTGATTTTTCCCATGCTATTGATTTCTGTAACTGCTGAATGCACAGAGCTACCTGTGCAGCACTGCGAGCTTCTGATAATGCCCTTCTCCATACCCTGAGCCCTGGAGCAATATCCTCTTCAATTCTGCATTGAAATATAGAAAAATTAAGTAGGTCATGTCCACATTTATGGTTACCGAATGTGAAACAATCATCACACTGAAAGCCAAGCAATGACAAAAACATGTAACAGCCAATAAGTATAAAGTTTAAGCAACTAAATTTGATGTAGTGCACAGACTGTGGCTACGTGCCTCAAAGCTTAGTCACAACCAGGTAAATGTAAGATCACTTTGCAGGATTATCAATGCACATAACAAAAAAAAAATGTTTTTACAAAGCACCATGCAAATAGCATGATCCATATGGATCACAGACATACAAGAAGATACATAGATAACAGGCAATAGAAAATAGGCTCCAATTAGCAAAGAAGCACAATAATTTTTCAAGTTAATCTCAATAACCTACCCGTCACCATCACCACTAATGGATGGTGCAGGAGCAGGGACAGTAACTGTGCCCACATTATCCAGTTTGATCTGAATGGTGGTACTTAAGGGGCTCTTCAGATACCTTCTTTCAATGTTCCGCTCCAAATCAGCCAGCCTGGTTACAGCTATATCTAGGGGGTTGTCACTCTTCCGTTCTAGAGCATGTGCACCATTTCCTTCTTCGCCAGTAAGTTCTCCATCATGCTCCTTGCACAATTTAGTAAATGACTTATGTTCAAAATATACCAAGTCCTCCCTTTCTGATGCAGGCTCTGGACACATCCAGCCCTATATACCAAGAGAATAATGTTGTTATGGTTTCTTCTTAAAATGTCAGGTAGGCTAGTTACCTTTACTTAAAATACAGCAGCAGACACCGGTTCTTAAGGATCTTTAGTAAAACTTTTTACACCTTGTGTTTCCTAATGCTAGGTTAAAGCAAGAACAAAAAATTAAAAGAAACAGTTGTAAGAAAAGTTCAAAGAAGAAAATTTATCAACTTCTGATATTATGAAAGATATAATGAAAATTAGTAATGTATTCCAAAAGATTTTAGACCAACATTCTTATTAATGTTATGCGCTTACTTAAGTATTTGGAAGTGCCTCAGTGGCCTGGGAACTGTGCTCTTCCTTTCTGTTTCCATGCCTTCCACTACTCTTCTGTGTAGGTCCCTGTAACTCACCATTTTTCCTTTAGCTGCAGGAGCTTAGCATAAACTGTTACCTTTGTCTGTACAGCTCTTCCCTGTTCTTCTTTACCTAGCTAATGTCATGGTCACAATTTCATACTAGCATGATCAATTGACTGACCTCTTCCTACCTCAAACCTGTGATCCTCCTGTTTCAGCCTCCCAAGTACTGTGATTATAGGCATGTGCCACCATGCCTGCTTCATATAACTCTATTTTCTTTTTACAAAGAAAGTTATTAAGTACTCTATGGATGTTAAAATAATGTTTTGTATTACTTTCATCACTTGTTTTCTTAGACTCTTTAAGACTGATATAATTACAACTCAATTCTTAGAATAATACAGAATAATTCAGTAATAACTTATTAAAAGAATGTTAAAATACCACACTTAAACAGCAAATCTCATTTATTTACTGAAAACACAGACAACGACATGTAAGCAGCCAGCAATGTGATAAGGTCAATGCGCCAAAATCTGAGTATGTCAGTAGGAAAAAGTTTCAAGCCCACACTATGACCAAAATTTTTAAAAGCTTGATGATATGCTTTCCCAACTGACAGTCAATTAGATGGGAAAAAGGTTGGAGGAAAATAGGAAATATCTGAACTAGCAAGTAGTAACAAATGACCCTTAGGGAGGACAAAAACAAACTATACATAGCAGATGTAAGAGGCAAAATCTTTTCACCTGTGAGTGAATCACTGTCTAATAATTGGTCTTCATACTAAAAATCCTGTCACCAACATAACTGAAATTATACTCATTATTCTCAATTTAAGAAGGCAGTGGAATGCATAACCTAAGAGATCCAACAAACATGTTTAAACAATTATGGCACTGAATGGAATAATTTTCATTTCTCCAGAAAATTAACTTGTGTAGGGGAGTTCATTTGCTGAAGATGCCAGGTAAATGAGGCATTTTTATGTTGTATTATAGTACCAGGAGGAGGAGACATGTAGGTTGCCAGCACAATAGTTTCAGCAAATGGTAGATTTTGATTCCCAGTGTAGGTAATCATGTTTGTGGCAAGAAAGGGATATTTTATTAGCTACAGAAAACTATAATATGGGGGATCCTTAAAAACAAAATTTTAAGTATGAGACAGTATTACGTGATAAATTTCTCAATCTGAGTAAAATATGAAATATCAAGTCAAATTGCATGGAGACTAAATTCATTGAACCTTTGCAGGTGTCTCTACTTTTCAGAGATACCACTTTATTATCAGTTGAGAAGACCTTCACATCCCTCATTGCAAGACCAAAAGTTATTGCATGAAGGTATAAGTTTCCTTTTGCCTATCCATTGGAAACTAGTTCTGATCATTGCTTGTGACACAGCAATACACATTTGCTACATACATATCTACTTTACATATATACACAGGGAATGTGTGAATGTGACTATGTATATAACATATATAACATTTGAATCTATATTGTTCTACACATTTAAAGAGAAAAGTCTGACATATAACATGGCTTATATACAAGGGAGTTCCTGTTCCTCTATGAAACACTACAGCAGGAATTTGATAAGATTTGTACTAAAGCATTACATTTATCATAGGGAAAACTATGACATTTTATTTGAGGTAAAGAACCCCAGGCCAGAAATAATATTTGTGAATACTATCAAGGAGGTGGCAAGATTTAGTAAAAATATGTAGATTCTCAAGTCAGCCTTAGTCTAAATCCACATGTAGTCACTTACTTAGATGATCATTGGAAGGTTACTTACTCTGAGCCTGGTTCCTTACCTGTAAGATGGAGCAAGTTAACCTAGGATTGTTTTGAGAATTAAATGAGATAAAATGAAAAAATTTAGTATAGTAACTGGCATATACTAGGCATATAAGTATTAGTTACCTTTCATTCTCCTAAAAACAGATTTTATTCCAAGTCAATTTTACCTTCACTTGCAAACTTGCTGATGCAACTCTCCTTTCTAGATCTTCTACCTGTTGAAGGATACTCAAATCCATCTCCATTGCTTGTTCTTCTACTGACCAGTTTTCCACAATGTCTCGAGTTACCTGGTTTTCTTCATTTTCATTTAATTCAATAATAGCAACTACATTTGAAAAGAAATTAATTTTAAAATCCATTTTATTTTCCCCCCTCAGTGATCTCTTCCAGAAAGTGAATAAAATTCCAGGGGCATCATGTACATCTAAGTTAACATACACAAACGCATGTGTTCACATGTAGGCAGCTTACTCTTAAAAGAAGAAACAGTCTTTCTAAAAGACACAAGGAAATATGTGTGTATGTGCTAAAAATTATAAGAAAATAATACCAATTTAAGAAATGCAAATAGTTACTGTTGAACAAAATAGAAAAAGCTAGCAATAAATTAAGGATTAAAACATACTAAACTATGTCAGGATAAAATAATTCATTTTCATAAGTAAGCAAGGAAGCAGAAATTTTGAGATACATACCATCCTTATTCTTGATACAGGCTTGAGTAATGTAATCCAAGTGTTTCTGAATTTGCTTTTGTAATGCTTTTTCTCTTATTCCTCTGAGATGTAACACTTTGAGCAAAGTTTTTAGATCCTCTGGGTCAATAATTCTCCACCAACCAAACTGCATTTCTAGGTCAAGATAAATATGTAGATCTTTTAGAAATATTTTGAATAGAAAATAATGGCCTAAAGCAAACCTAAAAATCTATTAACTACATATAAAACCATGAGAGATTCAGTTCTCATACAGGAATCCATAATAATGAAATATTAGATGGCTGTAAGCCATCTCAATGTACCTACCTTCTGGAATAGGTTTTGGACTAGGAAAATCGACTGGTTTTGCTACTTCAACAGCTGCAGGTTGAGTTGAAGAGGCCTTTTCATTCTGAGGTACTGGAGATTCACTTTTACTTGAAGCAACATTGGAAGTCAAGAATGAGTTACCATTTCCTTCAGATAATCCCAACCCTGATCCCAGACTAGGTAAAGGTGATGTAAATGGAATATTGGAAGTAAGTACACCAGTGGGCCACCCACAAAACTGAAGTCCCATCATAGACACTCCACTTTTCATCTGTTAAAAACAAAAAGTTTAAAAGGAAGATTAAGAGATTAATCTAAGAAGTTAAGAAAAATGTTTAGAATCTGAAATTGTTGCAAATTCTGGAAAAGATTCTTCATTTATCACAATAAAAAGAAAATGAAATACATCAGCAACAACAGGTTAAATTCCATGTTCTTATTTGATTCCAAAAGTAATTTCACTTTTATTTATTTATTTTTTTTGCTGTACCGGGAATTGAACCCAGGGGCGTTTTACCTCCATGCTACACCCCCGGCCCTATTTTTTTTTTTTTTTTGCGGTACCGGGGATTGAACCCAGGGGCATTCTACCTCCGTGCTACACCCCCGGCCCTATTTTTATACTTTATTTTGAAACTGGGTCTCACGAAGTTGCGGAGGGCCTCACTAAGTAGAGAGAAAGAGAGAGAGAGAGAGAGCTGAGGCTGGCCGCGAACCCGGATCCTCTGGTCTCCGCCTCCCAAAGTACTGGGATTACAAGCGTGCGCCACCACGCCCGGCCCGGCCCTATTTTTTTATACTTTATTTTGAAACCGGGTCTCACGA
>PVJS01053869.1:0-13150 GCA_004027185.1 Glis glis
TCCTTCCTTCCTTCCTTCCTTCCTTCCTTCCTTCCTTCCTCCCTCCCTCCCTCCCTCCTTCCCTTCCCTTGCCTTCCCTCCCTCCCTCCCTTCCTTTCTTTCTCCTCCTCACAACCTTGCTCAGTGTCCACACTCCAGGCCCTGGTGGGAGCGTGTGGGCAGAGGAGATGTGTGTGTGGTTCTTATGTTCTCAATAACTTGGGTCAGCATTTCCCAGCGAGAAAGAGAACTGGAACAACTCGGGCATTCATCTGGCAAAGGAAGTCCTGCCTGGGCTCCGTCTTCTGGAAGTCAGCGGCACTCCCAGGCTCGTGGGAAAGGGGTGTGTCGAGCCAGGGCCTCCGCTGGCCCTCCACGTGCAGATGACTACTGGAAGTGAGCTGGGAGGGCGAGTGAGCGTGGGGGGGCAGCCTCTGGCCCCGATGGTGCAGGTTTCGCTCCACTCGGCCCTTTGGCTGTGACTGCCTCGAGCTGGCTAGTGGGCATTCGTTCCTGGGATTTTTGCATCAATGAGTAAACGTCCCCTATCATGTGCTCCCTGGAGAACTCAGGGATGAAGCAACGGTCTCCCCAGACACTGCCGTGAGACTCCCACGCCTAAGGCTTTCTACAATATCAGGGCTAGGTACACTCGGGTCTGAGGCTTGCTCCTTCATGTAACAGCTGTGTGACCTCAAGAGTTAGGTGGCTCTTTCTGAACCTCAGTTTTCTGCTCTGTAAAATGGGGATAATTTGCTGTGGTCCTGAGGGCTAAATGAGATGTGTGGAAAGTGCTGAGCATGCAGTGAGAACTGCTCTTAGCAGAACCTTTGACTGTGGAGTGACGAGGTACCCTGGGGAGAGGGGCTGTCAGAAGAGACTAACAGCAGGCACAGGCCCTCAGTTCTCAGACGGCCCCAGGGTTTTGCTTAAAACAAGCACAGCTTTGGAGTTGAATCCCTAATTGCATGAGTTTCATATAAATTCCATTTTAATTTATAACAAAGAAAAAGAGGTGCTCTAGGGAGTCTCCAGGTTCTTGCTGGGACGTGTGCCCCTCACACAGGAGGGTACCCATCTCACAGTTGAGGAAGCTGAGGCTCACAGCAGTCAGCTGACTTGCTCCAGGTCATATATCTGGGAGGTGTCAGAACAGGATTTGAACCCAGTCTGTGGGACTCCTGGGCCTAACCATGAAGCTACCGTGCCTTGCAGGTGAGGTTCTCTGGAGTCAGGCTGCCTAGACTTCTCCAAATGTGTGCTCCAGCTGGCTGGCCAGCAGTGCCCAGCCCTGTGTCCTGATGGCCTGTGGCCACCAGGTGGCAGCACTCTTAAACCTAGTGACCTGCTGTTCAAGGCTGTAGGGCCAGGGTGGTTTGAAAGCTTGGGGGAGCTGGGCGTGGTGCGCATGCCTGCAATCCCAGTTACAGGCAGGAGACAGGGGAAGCTGAGACAGGAGGATCTCAGGTTTGAGGCCAGCCTCAGCAAGTCAGCAAGACATTAAGCAATTTATTGAGACCCTGTTTCAAAATAAACAATAAAAAGGACTGGGAGTGTAATATATAGGTAGAATGTCTCTGGGTTCAATCCCCAGGACCAAAAAAGAAAGAAAAAGAAAAGAAAGGAAAGCTGGGGGGATAGCATGGTGGCAGACACCTGTAATCCCAGTACTTGGGAGGCTGAGATGGCAGGATTGCAGGTCCAAGGCCAGCCTCAGCAACTTAGTGAGACCCTGTTTCAAAATAAAAATTAAAAGGGTTGGGGGTATAGCTCAGAGGTAGAATGCCCCTGGGTTCAACCCCCAGTACCATTAAAAAAAAAAAGAAAGAAAGAAAAGGAAAAAAGACAAGAAAAGAAAGAAAGAAGAAAAGAAAAAAGCTTGGGGTAGCCCCCCACCACTGTATGTGTGTGTGGGGCCCTTTGCTTCTCTGACACAGTGATCTGAAATGGCCCAAGGCAATCCCCCCAACTCACTGAGCCAGGAGGCAAAGCAAGAAGCCAGAGCACGAGGCGTGGGGAGAGGTTACAGGCACGGGTGCGGGACACGCAGGCTCAGAAAGGTTAAGCAACCTGCCCAAGGATGCATGCAGACTTGGACTCAACAGAGAAAGGATGAGGAGCCAGGTTTGCTGTATTAACAGTGAAATGGAGTAAGACGGTCTCCCCACTGAGAGGGACCCCAGAGAGGAAATGCACCAGGACGTGGCCCAGGCTGACCTCAGCACAGGAGCACTGCGCAGGCGATGGAGCTATCCTTTCTTCCTGTGATCCCCAGGTAGAGTGCTCTCGGCCTCAACCCGCTCTCCGCCCAGCAAGGAGGAGAGCACTGCGGACTCAGAGACTGTGGGCCTCTGGGAAGGGCGCCAGGGGCCTCCTGGAGGAGGGGCGCCTGTGCCCACCCCTGCGGGTATGACCAGGAGCTGGGACGCTGCTGGGTGAGAGCTGGGGCCAGCGGAGGAAGGTGGGCGGCAGATCCCCTGCTTCTGGAAATGACGCTGCCTCACCTGCTGTGTGCCCTTGCCTACCGAGCACAGTCCTGATGCGTGAATTTTAAAGCAACAGTAAAGTTGCCAGTTACTGTCCTGATTCAGCCCTTCCACGAATTGTCTTGTATCCTCACTACAACGGAGACAGGTTCCAGTAATCATCGTATTTCACGAATGGGAAACTGAGGCACAATTCAATAAATGGTGTACTCCAGACCATCTAGATATTAAGTGGTGGAGCTGCATCTCAAACTCAGGTCTGCCCTCAAATACTCACCCCCAATACTGATGGGGATTGGGCCCGCGTTGATTGCTAATAAGCTATCAATTGCTAATAGTGAGAACAAGCTCTCATACTCAGGCAGAACAATAAAATCCTTTTCTCTGTCTCTAAAGTTGTCGGCCGAGAGCTGCAGCCACTTCCTTGATAATAGCACCGATCCATTCACAAGGGCAGAGCCCTGGTGACCTAATCACCTCCCCTGTTTTGTTTTGTGGTATTGGGGATTGAACCCTAGGTTGTCCTACCTCTGAGCTACACTCCCAGCTCTATTTTATTTTTTATTTTTGAAACAGAGTCTCACTAAGTTGCAGAGGGCCTCACTAAGTTGCTGAGGCTGGCCGTGAACCTGCAATCCTCCTGTCTCAGCCTCCCAAGTACTGGGAATACAGGCATGCGCCACCATGCTGGACTAAGGACTCCCCTCTTAATGCCATCACAATGGCAGTTAGACTTTAACATAGGGCCGTGTGTGGTGATACAATGCCTGTAATCACAGGACTTAGGCTGAGATAAGAGGATCCGTTGCAGGTTCAAGGCCTGGGTGCGGTAATTTAGCATGACTTTGTTTCAAAATAAAAAATAAAATAAGGCTGTGGGGTGTAGCTCAGAGGTAGAACACCCCTGGGTTCAATCCCCAGTCACACACACACACACACACACACACACACACACACACACACACACACCAACTTTAATATGGGTTTTGGAGGGGACATTCAAACCATTGCACAGGGAGGCAGCTCTGTCTCTGCCATGGACACACTGCGGCGAGCAGCCTGTTTCCTCAGCCTACAAGGGGAGCGCCATGCCTGCACAACCTTCCTTGCCCCGTCATCAACATCTTCATTCAATACTTTCATTTTTTTTTTTTTTTTGCGGTGCCGGGGATGGAACCCAGGGGCGTTCTACCTCCGCGCTACACCCCCGGCCCTATTTTTTATGCTTTATTTTGAAACCGGGTCTCACGAAGTTGCGGAGGGCCTCACTAAGTAGAGAGAGAGAGAGAGACAGGGAGAGAGACAAAGAGAGAGAGAGAGAGAGAGAGAGAGAGAGAGAGAGAGCTGAGGCTGGCTGCGAACCCGGATCCTCCGGTCTCTGCCTCCCAAAGTACTGGGATTACAAGCGTGCGCCACCATGCCCAGCTTCATTCAATACTTTGAGAAGGGTCCACTCTCTCTTGGCAAAAGAGATTAGCAAAGGGCTTAGCTTTTTCTAGTAAAAAACTCATGTTGAAGAAACATCATGGGTTTATTTAAATGATGTAGCTGTGCAGGAAAGACAGCCTCACACACAACATAACATCAAACATCCCCAGGGCCACACCCCCAGGGCCCCTCCTCAGCAACCAAGCCCTGCATCCAACATTTCTACCTTGTTTCCATGAGGGTTAGGAGGACATTCTAAATCCAAACTATTATAATCCATAACATAAAATTTACCACCTGATCATTTTGAAGTGTAGAGTTCAGGGATATTAAATATATTTATATTGTTGTACAATCTCCAGAAAATTTTCATACTTATTAAACAAAAACTCCCTACTTCCTCCACCCTGCAGCCCCTGGCCACCACCATCACACTTTCTGTCTCTATGAGTTTGGCTACTCTAGATACCTCATAGAAGCGGAATCACACAGTATTAGTCTTTTTGTGAATGACATTTCATTTAGCATAATGTCCTTAAAGTTTATCCACATTGTAGCATGTGTCAGACTTTTTTTGGGGGGCGGTTGAGGCCAAATAATATTCCATTGTAGGCAATATCACATTGTTTGTCTTCTCACTTGCCAATAGACACTTGGGTTGCTGCCACCCTGACTATTGTGAATCATGCTGCTATGAACATGGGGGTACAAATGTCTGTTGGAGTTCTTGCCTTCAATTCTTTTGGATATAAATCCAGATGTAGAAATTCTGCATCATAGGATATTTCTATTTATAATTTTTTGAAGAATTGCCATACAGTTTTCTATAGTGACTGTACTAATTTACATTCCCATCAAAAGTGCACAAGGGTTCCAATTTCTCTACATTCTTGCCAACACTTATTATTTTCTCTTTTGTGTGTGTGTGTGTGTGTGTGTGTGTGTGTGTGTGTGTGCGTGTGTGTGGTACTGGGGATAGAACCCAGAGGCATTCTACCTTCGAGCTACACCCCTAGCCCGATTTTATTTCTTATTTGGAAATAGGGTCTCCCTAGGTTGATGAGAGTCTCACTACTTGCTGAGACTCTCCTCAAATCTGCCATCCTCCTGTCTCAGCCTCCCAAATACAGGGATTACAGGAGTGCACCACCATGCCCAGCTTTCTATTTTTTAATAGTAGCTATGAGGCGATATCTCATTGTGGTTTTGATTTGCATTTCACTAATGACTAATGATGCTCAACATTTTTTCATATGTTTGTTGGCCATTTGTATATCCTCTTTGGAGAAATGCCTGTTTAAGCCCTTTATCTACTTTAATAGGACTATTTTATTATTGTTAAGTTGGAGTTCTTTATATATATATATATATATATATATATTTTTTTTTTTTTTTTGCGGTACCAGGTATTGAACCCAGGGGCATTCTACCTCTGAGCTACACCCCCAGCCCTATTTTTTATTCTTTATTTTGAAACAGGGTCTCACTATGTTGCAGAGGGCCTCACTAAGTACTGAGGTTGGCTGTGAGCCTGCGATCCTCCTGTCTCAGCCTCCCAAGTACTGGGATTACAAGCGTGCACCACCACGCCCCGCTTTTATATATTTTTTTAAATATTAACCCCTTATAAGATATGTGATTTATAAACATTTTCTCCTACTCCATAGGTTGCTTTTTCTCTGTGTTGATTGTGTCATTTTATTAAAACGAAAGTTTGTATTTTGATGAAGTCCAACTTACCTATTTTTACGTTCGTTGCCTATGGTTTTAATGTCAGTTTCAGCCAAGAAATCATTGCTAAATTCAATGTCATGAAGTGTTTCCCTGAGTTTCCATCTAAGGGTTTTATACTTTTAGGTCCCATGTTTAGGTCTTTATTCCATTTCGAGCTAATATTTTCTTATGGTGTAAGGTAAGTGCTTTGGTCTGAATGTTTGTGTCCCCCAAAGCTATGTGTTGAAATGCTAATCCCCAAGGTGATGCCATTAAGAGGCAAGCCTTTAGCTGGGCATGGTGGCACACGCTTGTAATCCCAGTACTTGGAAGGCTGAGACTAGAGGATCCGGGTTCGCGGCCAGCCTCAGCTACTTAGTGAGGCCCTCCACAACTTAGTGAGACCCTATTTCAAAATAAAGAATAAAAAAAAATAGGGCTGGGGGTGTAGCCTGGAGGTAGAATGTCCTTGGGTTCAGGTACTGCAAAAAAAAAAAAAAAAAGAAAAGAAAAAGAAAAAGAGGCAAGCCTTTGGGAGGTGATCAGATTAGTGTCATTATAAAAGACAAAAGAGAGCTAACTCCTTCTGCCATGGGGAAAGTATAAAAAAGACCATCAGAGCTGGGCTGGTGGCGCATGCTTGTAATCCCAGTACTTTGGGAGGCGGAGACCGGAGGATCCGGGTTCGCGGCCAGCCTCAGCTCTCTCTCTCTCTCTCTCTCTCTCTCTGTCTTTCTCTCTCTGTCTCTCTACTTAGTGAGGCCCTCTGCAACTTCGTGAGACCCGGTTTCAAAATAAAGTATAAAAAAATAGGGCCGGGGGTGTAGCGCAGAGGTAGAACGCCCCTGCGTTCAATCCCCGGTACCGCAAAAAAAAAAAAAAAAAAAAAAATAAGACCATCAGAGCACCAGAAAGTGCGCCCTCTCCAGACACCAAACTTGGTGGTGCCTCGACCTTCAACTTCCCAGCCTATGAAACTGTGAAAAATAATCTTCTATTGTTTATAAGCCACCCAGTTTGTGGTATTTTGTTATAACAGCCCGAGTGGACCAGGACAGCAAGGGTCCACCAGGCTAAGGCAGCAGGGGTCCAACCTCATTCTCTCACATGCAGGCATCTGTTTTTCCTAAAAATGGTTATATTAAGATCTATGATTGAGGATCACAATATACCATTTTGGACCATATTTGGTTGAATAGTGTATTTTATGTATGCCTTGGTTATGATCTAAAATAAAAAAACATTCAAATTCGCTTTGTACGTTTCATTATTTTTATATTCCCATCTTTATACTGTTTAACAGGAACGCTCTTCGTTTAAAATAGCACCCCGTTCTCTCAGCCATGTGGATTGTTTTGTAACAGGATAAATCTCAGAGAGGTGCTACTGAAAGGAGGGTGAATCATCTACACCTGGGTTACCTGCAGGCTCAGATTCCGCCACTTCCTGCCCATGAGCTGCGTCCTGTGCCACCCACTGGCTGCCAGAGAGCTTAGGGGCAAGTGCTGTGTTTTGGTTTTACCACTGTGGGCTTCCAAATAATGCTATAGCCAGACAGTCACCATGGAGCACTGTTTTTGATAGATTTGAACCACAGACTCAGAGCCCATAAGAAGATTCTAAGCCACGCACCAAACGCAGAGGGTCAAAGGCATTTCTGGACCTTTAAATTTTCTCATAATTTAAAACTCCTTCCAGCCAGGTGTGGTGGTAATCCCAGTACTTGAGAGGCTGAGACAGGAGGATTGCAGGTTCAAGGACAGCCTGAGCAACGTAGCAAGCCTCTCAGCAACCTAATGAGACTCTATTTCAAAAACAAAAAAAGAAAAGGAAAAGAGGGCTGGAGGTTTACCTCAGAGGTAGAATGCCCCTGGGGGCTCAATCCCCAGTACTACACACATATCACACACACACATATCATAGGCTCTAGCGGACTCTGCTTGCTCTGTAGTCTCGCCACAAAGGTTGCTGCTTCACGCAGCTCCCTGAAAATTATTCCGTGGTTCCTGCCACAGAAGGTCGCTGCTCTAGGCAGCTTCCTGACAATAGTTGTCTTGCACGAAAATGACACAGTTAGATATAATAATTTGGAGAGAATTATATTTAATATTTGGGGGGTCGGGTGGAGATAAATGACAATTCTCCTGAACATCTGTAGCCAGCACCTTACTTTTACAGAAACTTTAGACAAGATATCATAAAAGTTAATCAAACACAGAAACTAACAATTGTCACAAGTTATGATAAAGAAGGTCAGTGAGGCAGACATGTGACAAGCTTGGAGGAAGGAGGGATTAGACATTACTGGGTGGAGACCAGGTCCCTTGGAATGTGTCCGCTTGCAGACGAATCCCACCCAGCCAAATACCATGTATTCAAACTGAGCCGGTCCAAGACGATAATCTCAGTGAGCATTCTAAGAAGGCCCTCAACACACACACACACACACACACACACACACACACACACACCTCCTTCTAGAAATTCGGTTCTTTAAAATGCCAGATCAGACAAATCCCATCCAGCCAAATACCATGTATTCAAACTGAGCCGGTCCAAGACAATAATCTCAGTGCGCATTCTAAGAAGGCCCTCAACACACACACATACACACACACACACACACACACACACACACACACACCCTTCCTTCTAGAAATTTGGTTCTTTAAAATGCCAGATCACAGCCATGAGGAACACCGATCTCTGCTGTGTGGAGTAACTGGGGTGGGTGTTTGAGGGTCTGTGTAGCCCACGCTGGTTTTCACATTGTCCCATCGCCTGCTACACCTCTGGTCACCTCCCGCATCCGGAATAGTCATCGTGAGTTGGAGGAGGACCCGAATTTCCTGGAAAGAATGCTAAGATCACCATAGCTTCTGGGGCTAAGGAAAACAGCCTGGCCCAGCTTTAAGGTGGAGAGCTTCAGACACAGCCCCAAGAAGCAGCCATCACCAAAGGTCGAGCCATCTGGCTTGATTTAGCCAATCCAGAGGGAAGTGAGATCACCCTCTGGTGATTTCTGCCGATTTGTTTTGCAAAATTAGGTTGTCTGCTTTGGATTTTCCTTTGTCAGTTTAAGGCAAACTGGAATCTCAAATCCAGTGAAAGACAGAAGCCTCACATTGGTGGAGATGAGGGACCTCGCATGACCTGCACTTCAGTCTAGGACAAAAAAGAGAGATGATGTAAACTTCTAGAGCATGCTGGCTTAGGCCTTGGTGCCCCTGGACCACCCCCAGGGTATGTGTGCCCCAAACCCCTGGCACTAATAGCTGTCCACAAGCGGGGAGGCAGGGCCTGGTGTTTGTCACACTCTCCGGCTTCAGGACACTGGCTGATGTGACTCTAAGGCCAGATTCCTGCTGTGGCTCTATGAGGAATCCAGAGGAATGTCTGGATCTTTTCCTATGGAGGGGAGCCAGGCTCCTCTGCACCAGCTCTGGGTGGCTGTGCAGCGGCTGAGGATTAACCCCTCAAGTCGGTTCAAGCCAGTGCAGGATATAAGCTCTCAAACAAGTGCCACCCAGGGAAACAAGTGCCATGGGGGGAGGCCGGGAAGGGCGTCCCTGTGAGCTGCCTGGGGGTCACGGAGGGCTTAGCATCATCTCAAGAAAGATGAGTCTTGAAGAGCCAGTAGGAGTTGGCTAAGTTCATGAGGAGAGGGGCCCTGCATGTGTGAAGGCTCACTCAGAAGTGCAAGAGCCAGTTGGGTGCGATGGCGCATGCTAGTAATCCCAGTACTTGGGAGGCTGAGACAGGAGGATCATAGGTTCAAAGCCAGCCTCGGCAACTTAGTGAGACCCTCTGCAATTTAGCGAGACCCTGTTTCCAAATAAGAAAGAAAATCGGGCTGGGAGTATAGCTCAGAGATAGAATGCTCCATGGGTTCAATCCCCAGTACCACCACACACACACCAAAAAAAAAAAAAAAAAAAAAACAAAATCAGGAGAAGAAGAAGTGCAAGCAAGAGCCAGCTGGGCACAGTGGCACATGCCTGCAATCCCAGTACTTGGGAGGCTGAGATAGGAGGATCACAGGTTCAAGGTCAGTCTCAGTGACTTAGTGAGACCCTCAGCAACTAGGGAGACCCTATTTCAAAATAAAAAATAAAAAAGGGCTGGGGGTGTAGCTCAGAGGTAAAATGCCCCTGGGTTCAATCCCCGATATCAAAATAAATAAATAAATAATAAGGGCTGGGAGTGTAGCTCAGAAGTAGAATACCTCTTGGTTCAGTCCCATACCAAAAAGAAAAAAAAAAGTACAAGAGCCAGATAGCCCTAGAGAACTACCGGGAGAAGTCTGGCTGCTTCTCCTGAGGCCCATAACAGAGGCCCTGGGGTTTCTGCTGTCATCGTTACCCCAGGCCCTGTTGGGCCTTCTTATCAGTCTTTCGCCTAACTCCATCAAAGCCCTAAAGACCGATCCATAAGGCTAAGTTTGTTTTGCTGCCTCTGCTGTCCTGCCCTACATCTTAGGGTGCAGACATAGCCCCTCATCAAGAATATGCAGTCACTGCATCCAGAATATGGGAGACCAGCAAAGGAATAAGGTCCCTGTCCAACTGAAGACTTTGGATGTGCTGAATCCAGAGAACACCCAACCTGGGTCACTGGGAGGCAGTGTGGCTCAGTGGCCAAGACTGTGGGCTCCGCGGTCAGGCTGGGTGAGCTCCAGTCCCAGCTCCTTCACTAAGGAGCCAAGATGTGATGTTATGACATTGGTTTCCAACCACGGCTCCTGGCCTGTAACTCCCTTCCCAAAGCAGGCCATAGCAACTAGAAGGTTATTCAATGGAAGGTCATTGAAACGCTAACCTTTCCCCGCCTTTCTGTCTAGAAACAGGCCTTCAAATTTTCTCTGAGGGCTGGAGGCATAGCGCGGTGATACAGTGTTTACCCAGCATGATCCAGGCATGATTTGATTCCCAGCAATGCAAAAATAAGACAAAACAATTCTCTGCCCTATCTTACCTGATAGCAGATCGTAAGACCCACATTTCAGAAAAGGTCCTGCTCTGTACCCTCTAGGAAGGAATGCTGCAGACAGAAGAAGTTGAACATACAGGCCTTATTGGATATATTAGCAGGGGTTTTCTAGAGATACAGAACCAATAGAATGTATGTAATTGTTATTATTATGTGTGTGTGTGTGGTATTAGGGACTGAACTCAGGGGCATTCTACCTCTGAGCTATACCCCCAGCCCTATTTTATTTTATTTTATTTTATTTTATTTTATTTTATTTTTGTGGTACTGGGGATTGAACCCAGGGACATTCTACCTCCGATCTACACCCCCAGCCCTAATTTTTATTCTTTAGTTTGAAACAGGGTCTCACTAAGTTGCAGAGTGTGGGAAGCTGGGCTCGGTCGAGCCAGCCAAGATGGCGCCGTGGCTGGCTGCCAAGTCTCGTGACCTGCACTTGTTTACCAGACCTAAAGTACCTGCACTTGTTTGCCAGACCTAAAGTACCTGCAATTGTTTACCAGACCTAGCACATGCGCAGTTGGGAAGCGCACGTGTTTGGTGCATGCTCATTGCGTGCTTGCTGCTGGAGAACCTATGAGAGGAGGCCTGGCCTGCGTGTATGTGGCGTGAGAGAGGTGTGATTGGAGGATTGCTTCTGGCGTGATTGGGGAGGGGTTGCTCGTACATAATATAAGCGGGATGGCGGATGTGAATGGGAGGGGAAAAATAAAGAGAAAGCAAGAAGGTAAATAAAGAGGAAGCTGCACCATCTGTACTGAAGTGTCTGTGTGTCATCTTTCCTGGACTCTGCTGTTCAGAACTCCAGGACTGCGTCAAGTGGTGGCCCGTACGGACAGCGTCAAGTGGTGCCGAAACCCGGGAATCGAAGAAGAGAACAAAAACAGGGTAAGGTCCGCAGGTAAGCAGCGGAGGGATAGCGCTATTAAGGTTCACTGGTTAAAGTGACGAAGGTAAGGTTCACTGGTTAAAGTGATGAAGGTAAGGTTCGCGGCCAGCGCGACGAAGCGAAATAGGATTAAGGTTCACTGGTTAAAGTGACGAAGGTAAGGTTCACTGGTTAAAGTGACGAAGGTAAGGTTCGCGGCTAGCGCGACGAAGCGAAATGGGCTCTCAAGTCACAAGTGCGTACAGTCAGGAGGAGTCGGTTAGGGGAAAATGAGGAAGTAGACCTTGAGGGGGGGAAGGGAGCAGCTCGGAGGGAGAAGAAGGCGGCCTTTCAGGCCCTTTAACCAGGATGCAGCTAGGGTATGAGGAACCACTGAGACCGACCGCTCCACCGATGCCTACGCCACCCCCTTATGGGGAGCATAAGAAAAGATTGTCAGGTAGGAGCCAGCATGCGACAGTCTGGGCAAAAGTACCTCCTGGTCAGGGGATGTTCCCTAATCTTCTAGATCAGAATCAACAAAGATATCATCAGCCTCTAGATTGGAAGGTAATTCAAAGAATTAAGGAGTTGGTTTCCACATATGGGATGCAAACTGCCTTTACCCTTACGCAGGTGGAAGGCCTAGAGCGGCACTGCATGACGCCTTTTGATTGGTCTAACCTCTGCAGGGCTGTACTTTCAGGAGGAGCCTTTTTGAACTGGAAAGCTGCTTACCTTGAGTATGCCATTGAGCAGGCAGCCGCTAATGCTAGGGCAGGACAACCTGCATGGAGTAGGCAGCGACGGGGCGGGATGAAGCTGGAAAAAGGAGGAGTGCTCCAGAATAGGGTTATTGGGCTTCAGATGTTTTCTATTATAGAGCTTGAGTGAAAGCATGAAAAAGTAAAATCAAGCCACCTGCCCCAGCCATTTGCCCAGGACCCCAGCGCTATGTAAACAGCCGGTCGAGTTTTCCCTGATGTAGATTCTGCCATGCCCCTAATAAAACAATTAATGGTAAATCAGCAGGTTGACCTGCTTCAAGAACAAGTGGACATTTTAGGCCAATTGGCATTCCTTCCTTGTGTGCAGCGATTGTCAGGATTATGTATAACCTCTATCCAGTATGAGAATTTTTCCCGAGCAGGTAATTTGTCCCGACGGCTGGGGATCATGTTGCTTGGAGATTAGAGTCATGAATTCGAGCGGACCATGAGTGAGCTTCGCGCATCTATAGTAGCTGTGAATAGCACCAGAGTCAAGATTGCTTCGGCACAACAATGGATGGACATCATCAGAGGAGCTATTGGTTTTCTCAAAGACTGGGGGGGAATGGGTTTTTGGGGATTCCTTTTGTTGCTGGCTTTGTTGGATTGTGGATTGATGGTTGGATGCATGTTGCGAATGAAAAGGCAAACCTCTGCTCAGCAGCATATGTTGATACAAGCAATGGCAGCGCTAGAGGCTGGTAGTTCTCCCACTGTATGGCTTAGCATGATGGACCGGTAGTCAAAGACGGGTAAGATCATCACATCCTCATACCAACCTAAGACAGGCAGGCAACCATGATGTTGCTGAGCCAATGACGGGTAAGGATGAGGGATGATTGGTGACAACCTAGGACAGGCACGGTCACAAGCCTCTTGATTTTCTGGTAAAACAAGAAGGGGGAGATGTGGGAAGC
>PVJS01053870.1:0-13153 GCA_004027185.1 Glis glis
CTTGTACCACTTCCCTTGTTCTGTTGAGGGTTCTCCATTATCAACCAGAGTCCCTTGTGTGTCCCTACTACTCCCTAGGTTGCACATATTAATGAAAACATATGTCCCTTCTTTTTTTGTGATTGACTGATCTTGCTTAACATAATATTCTCCAGATCCTTCCACTTTCTTGCAAATGATGTTATTTTGTTCTTCTTTATTGCTGAGTAGAATTTCATTGTGTGTATTTCCCACAATTTTGTAATCCACTCATCTGTTGATGGACACCTAGGTTGGTTCCATAATTTGGCCACTGTGAATTGTGCTGCTATGAACATGGGTATGCATATATTACTGTAGTTTTCTGGTTTCAATCCCTTTGGTACAATACCCAGTAGTGGTATAGCCGGATCATATGGTGGGTCCATTCCCAGTTTTCTGAGGAATCTCCACACTGATCTCTATAGTGGTCGAACTAGTTTGTAATCCCACCAACAGTGTAGAAGAGTGCCGATTTCCCCACATCCTCGCCAACATTTGTTGTTGTTTGACTTCTTAATTTTTTTTTACTTCAAGTTATTTTTAAGGATATTTCTGAGATCTCTATCAGCATTTAAAAGATAAGTGGTAAACTTAGAAATAAGTATAAAACCACAGAAAAAATACAGTCAATGCCAATTCCGGGTATTACGTTCATGTTGTCAAGAGCTAGTCAAGTACAATTAAGGCAAGAAAACTAGCTACTGTAATCAAGTATCATGAGTTAGCAGTATAGTGCTAAGGTTCAAATGAAAACTTAATTCTTACATATATAAATAGGCAGAAAGAATGCAAGAAACATGAGGTCACCTCTTTATTCATATGGGAGCAAAGAAGAAGAAAGTGGGGGGAAAAGCTATTTGGTTAGAAGGATTCCAGAAATATAACAAGATGAGATTTTCAAGCTGAATTTGCAAGCTATACAAAGCATATTAAGAGAGAGGGAGTACATTACTTATATTGACTCCTGTCTTACGGGAGCTGGATGAATTTGTGAAACCATCTTTGGAAAATGTGTTTTTTATTTTTCACTAAACCCAAATGACCCCTCTGCTGCTGACACTGCACACCTGGGATCTAGATTCTCCCTTTGCCTCAGTAAGTGATCTGTAAGTGGTCGTGGTCACTATGTGTTCCTGAGCCCCGGGATCCTCATCCTTACTCTGATGAAGTAGAAGATAGATACTTGCCTAAGAGAACTGCAGTGAGAATCAAAGGCAAAGCACTTTCTTAACTATTTAGCAATCTGGTGAAGAGGCTGGCTCCGGATTGACTTGCCTCGGTTCTTACCTAGGCTGTCTGGCTTACCACATCTAGAGACATGGGCTAGTTATTTAATTTCTCTGTTCCTCAATTTCCTCATCATTAAAATGAGCATAATAATATTATTTAATCCATAGGGCTGTTTCTAGGATTGAGTTCCTTTAGGTAAAGAATTTAGATTTTGGTATACATTAAGTATTATCTAAGCATTTTCTGTTATTATTATAAATATGATGCTGAGAAATCTGACAGACTTCTTCCTCTTACACAACATAAATCCTTTATACTACAGTTTAAGCACATATTCTGGTTCATGGGAAAAGAGCTTAAAGAAAATGATTCAGAAGAAAGACTGAAAATGACCTCCCCAAAGCTAAGGCAATCATCAAAAGTTTCACCAGCCACTTATTACCTAAAGCTGTCAATTTATTGTATTACAGAGCCCTATCACGATGGTGGTCATTATGTTTTACTAAAAAGAAACCCTGCATTATATTAAATACTTTTCAAATTGTATGTAAAATATAGTTACTAGCAAGAATACACACACACACATGCAGTAGTTAAGAGTCCCCCCCTTATCCACAGGGGATATATTCCAAGACCCCCAGTGGGTCCCTGAAACCTTGAATGATACTGAATCCTATACATTCTCATTTTCTATATATTTATACCTATAATAAATTTGAGTGTATAAATTAGACACAGTAGGATATTAACAATAATAATAATGAAATCGAAAAATTATAATACATTATGATAAAAGTTGTGGGAAAGTTCTCTCTCTCTCTCTCTCTTTCTCTCTCTCAAAATATCTTACTGTATTATATTCACCTTTCTTCTTCTTGTGGTACTTAAAGGAAGCACTTTGTGACTTCTCTTTGGCATGTATGTATTGCCAGCATCTCTACTTTTATATTTTGGATCCATTATTAGGTAAAATAAGTGTTACTTGAACACACTGAAATAACCACAACAAGCAATATAACTGGGATGGTTACTAAGTCACTAATGGGTAGGTGGTATATACAGCATGTATACACTGAACAAAGGGATGATTCAGATCCTGGGCAGGGAAGCACGATGGCCAGAAATTTCATCATTCATCAGAATGGCATGCAATTTAAAACTTAAGGAATTTTTCATTTAATATTTTCAGACCACAGTTGACAACAGGTAGCTGAAACTGAAACTGTGAATAGGAGCAGACTACTCTATACCTTTAGAATAAATAGTTAGATTCAAAAATATCTCTAAATCTTTCTCAACAGAATCAGGAAAGATGGCTGACTAGTAATATGATAAATAAATAAATATTTAGTGATGACAGATAGTTGAAAATTCTGGATTGATGCCCAATTTTATCTTAATGATTTTTCAGCAATTTGTACAGAAGACTGAGGGAAAAATAGACATTTATCCACAAATTAACTTTTGATGGCTTAAGCAGCAATAACCTTGCAAGAAAAAAAATTATAAAAGAAGAAATAGGCCAAGTGATTTTAAGGAGGCCTGCAATCATTTCCTACTGTAAAACAGGCAAATTGAAAAGAAATAGGCTGTGTAGACTTACAAAAGAAAATAATTGCATATGGATATTTTCATACATATTTACAATGTTATGTGTATTCACAAACAACACAAATTCATTTCACACATAAGAAGTATGAAATATGAAATGTTGGTGTGTCATTTAATTCATGGGCATATGTATGTATGGCCAACAGGATCGCTTTACTTCTCTACTAATAAGGACACTGAATCAGAAAATATCACGGTTTCTATCAGCATATTCATACATCTGACCAAGGACCACCTTACAGGAAAGACAAGCTTTCCTTGCTTGGGAGGTCATCATAAAATTCAATGACCTATGAAATTAGGAAATGACTGGATTCTGTTGCTTTCGGCCATGGATCTTGTTGAACCTCTGTGCTATCCCAAGGCATAAAGTATACATTTTTAAAAGTGTGCACTCTAGACAATTTCCGTAATCACGTTTTCACTGTGTCAACCAATATAATTGTTTTGACCATAATAAGTCATAAAAAAGATGAATTTTATGTTTTAAAGACTTGACTATAAAATATAAATGAACTGCTTGTGCCATTTAGCTCAAAATAATCTACCCCTCAAGTGGTAAATTATGGAATGAATTATCAAAATAAATAATTTGCTTTCATAATGGGGAATAGCCACATATAAAGGGTATTTCAAGAGCCACAAATACTAAGCTTTAAATCTTTTCCATTATACCGGGGACCATATTCCAATTGATAATAATCTTGTAATTTTTAATTCCACTAAAATTATTGTGTGATACTCATGTTTATTATTTGGCAAGGTAGAGTAGGAACACATGGGGGCCAGGAGGGTCAAAGTTTACTCACACTTTTAGGGACTCTGTCAGTTGACCGCAAGCAATTTATTTCATATCTCAAGGTCCCTTGGTTGCTTCCTGATTAAAGAAAGGGGAGACTAAACAAAAGATCCAAATTCTGAAGTCTGGTTTCTGAGATAGAATGAGATGATAATTTCTGAGTTTCTAACTCTCACGTTTGTTATATTTCAAGCTGCTCAAAGTATATTTATATTCCTGGAGACAATAGGCTATAAAATATGGGACTGGGGAAAAGAACATGAAAAATCACAAGACTGATATATTCCATCCACTCATACACCCCACACACACACCCTGCCAATGTGGGAACTAACCTCAAATAGACATATAACTATATTTAATAATGTCTCTGAAAAATAGAGTTCACCATCAAGTTTTCCTTTCGAACTGGTTCTGTCACTCCAACCAAGAAGAGAATTGAATCAGAAGAAAAAAATCCACACTAGCTCCTCTGTGTGTACACACATGCACCCTAGCCTGAGATATGTCCACATTGCTCTTTCAGTATCATATATTTCTAAAATCATCTTTATTTTGGTAACTGGATTCAACTTTATGTGAAAAACAGAAAATAGGCAATCCTTAAGAAAGAGATATTTCTTATTTTTTATTTAATAAAAAAATACTGGATTTAGGGAATCTGGGATCCACTATTCCCAAGACCCTGTGCCCAGTTGTTTTTTTAATGTGTACTTTGAGATATATATTTCAAATGTGAGCAGAAAACATTATCACAAAATATGAGCATCACTCTCAATATCTAGGTCTCTGGGTCAATGAGAAAGGGAACAAAATACAGAATATAGAACTTGTTACATGTATTTGTGTTTTAATATATACAAAACACACTTAGTGGCATGAATAGGTTATGATTCTCCTTTACCTTTCAAGTTTATCTGAAATCTGTCTTATACAAATAGATTTTATTTCTTTATATCTGTGGCCATTTCATGCATAAAATAATTAAAGATCAAGTTCTAATTCCCTCTATACTGAAAATAATGCTTTTCATATCTACTTCAGCAATTAATACTATATTCCCTCCCTACCCATATTCTTCTAACTAGATATCTGCATTAAATGCCAATGATAGTTTTCAAAGATAAAATTATTTGTGGAATTAGTAATCTGAAAAATCACCCTCATCCTGCCTCAAATTGGCCCTTTGTCTAATTTGTTGATGTTATTCATTACTCACAAACCTTATGGAACTCCCACTTTCAGAGGCAGCTCTTTTAAGTTTTTCAGATATCAGTGTGACAATTTCCCTGGTAAATGGGCTAAGATAGATGGGCTTAAAAAAAAATGATGGCGGATGGAAAATTTGCTGAACTGACATGAGGCTCTCATTAAGAATCTGATGCCTATTTTAGTATGCATTGGTCTATTACCTTCCAAACATGTGTTTGCTTTTTTTGTAGACATAGGCTTAGAGTCAAACACTCCATAATTGACTGCTTATGAATGTTTTCTATTGAATCGTTGACCTTGGTGGTGTGTCACAGCTTGAGAGAGTGATCCACAAAACTCCTGAGCCACCACTGAAAGATCATAGGAATATTTGCCATTCATGTCTGTGCTCAGAATGGCATTTGATGAATACAAAGTCTTTAAAGATTGTTGGATACATTTACTATTCAGCGTCAAACTGACTTTTTTTTTTGCATTTTTATCCAATACTCTGAGGGAAAGTTATTTTTACATTCACAGACATTTAACAGAGTTGAATGTACTGTATATGTTATTTTCCAGATATAGTAAATGCTGAGGTCTGCTTTTTTATTTCTTTATTCCTTTCTTTAAGAAAACAGCTTTCATCTTAGGAATGTAGCTATGTTACATTTTTAGCATAAAGCAAAACATTCTGAAGGATGTACTCATCCTTGATTTTAAAACCAGTAGAAAATAGACTTTTTGAAGGTGATAAAACACACCCATTGAAATGAGATTCTTTTTAAAAATAGTTATTCTCTGACCATACTCTTCCTATGTTTTCCTTTGAACAATGTATACACTTTTCAAGACCAGATGTAGAATCATATTGTATTAAACTAGAAAACATCTTGTAGATTCTCTATTACAACCATTTCTTCGAACACAGCATCATTGAGAGTAGCCTCTGACCATGAAATGAGTTTTTCTATACATCAGTGCTATGGTTTGGATATGGTCTGAGTGTATCTCCCCAAAGTTCACATGCTGGAAGCTGGTCCCCAGTGTGGTGATGTTGAGAGGTGGCAGGACCTTTAAGAGGTAGGGTCTACTGGGAGGAAATTATGCCATGGGGAGTCCACCCTCATGAATAGATCAATTCTGTCTCATGGGAATTCTAGTTCTCATGGTACTAGATTAGTACTGATGGAGTGAATTATAACAATTCAAGGCAACCTCATGAGTTTCATCTCTTTTGCATACCACTATTTCCCTTCCACTTTTCTGCCATGTTATATATAATACAGCCAGGAGAGCCCTCATCAGAAGGCTGAAGAGATGGGACCACCCAGACTTGAGTTTTCAGCCTACAAAACTGTGAGATAAATAAAACTTTTTCCTTTGTAAAGTACCCAGCCTCAGATAATCTGTCATTAGCAAAATGGTCCAAGACAACGGGTAACTCCGCTGTCTGGGGAGCAATCAAGGAAAAGTTATCAAGAGCAATTAAGTTTGTACCATAGCTCTTAGCAATTTTAGATTGCACTGCATCATCACCTAATCACACTCTCAGCATTCTAATAGGACCTTTCTCCTGCAAATTGAGCCACTCTGGGTAATCATTTCGCAAGTTTCCAGGGGCTCCTACTCTAGTTCACAGGAGACAAGTCAATGCCATGGCAAGGGACATGCAAAGTAAGGGCTGAAAAGCCAAGGTTGTCAAAGGATTACTTTAGTTGAAGAATTTTGGATGTATGGAATATCAAATAACTCATTACATAGAAAGAGACAATCACTACTCAAAACCTAAAAGAGAACCATCTCTTTATATGTTGAAACTAATGGATTGGGATTAGTGGATTTCAAGTTTGGAGCAGATATGGAGAGATGAATGTTGGCACTGAGAGGAGGAGAAGCTCTGACGGCATGCACTGCTGGAAACCTAGAGTTAATCCTCCATGCTACCTGCTGGAAGTTTCTTCTCTTACCTTTAGCTGTGTGCCCCATTCAGCCTGTAGTTGTCCCTTGTGTAATGGTATTTTCCCTTTAGGATTGCTTTGAACTTTCCATTTTGAAAAAAGTGTGTGAGGAACGAGGATGGTTGTGTGTCAGGGGAAATAGGCAGTGATATGGGAATAAGGGGGCATATCATATTATTTTGGGCTTCATGTCATTTAGAGCCATCAGGAAATCTTCATCTGTAGTTTACCCATTCTGTGTGGGATACTTTCTTTGTAATTTACTTTTTAAATTTTTCAAATAGAAATCATATACACTTATAGTGCACAATATAGTATTTTGATATACATATATATTGCAAAATAGATAAATCAAGCTAATTAACATATACATTATTTTATATATTCATATTTTTGTGGCAAGAACATTTAAAGTCTACTCAGCAATTTTCAAGTATGCATTATATTGTTATTGTCTATAGACACCATGATGTACAATAGGTCTAAGTGTATTTGTCTGAAATTTTATGTCCTTTGACTCACATTTTATGCTCCAATCTACTTCTCTCTCTCTCTCTCTCTCTCTCTCTCTCTCTCTCTCTCTCTCCCCTCTCTTCCCTCTCTCCCCTCTCTCTCCTCTCTCCCCTCTCTCCCCTCTCTCCCCTCTCTCTCTTTCATTCTTTATTTCAGTATTGGAGGCTGAACTAAGGGGCATTCTACCTTTGAGCTACACCCCCAGACATATTTTATTTTTTATTTTGAAACACAGTCTAAGTTGCTGAAGGTCTCACCATATTGCTGAGGCTGTCCTTGAACCTGAAATCCTCCTGTCTCAGTTTCCCAAGTACTGGGACTACAGGTGTTCACCACCATGCCTGGCTCCTTCTTGAATTGATACTATTGACTTTTCCCCACTCTCAGGTGTTACTGCATATCAGAGTGATGACTCTGTTCAGGTTCTTGATAAAAATTACTAGTAGAGCCATTAAACTACAAGGAAAATATATAGTAACACCTACACGGGTGGTATTTCATTCTTGCTATTCACAAAGATATCTTTAGAAAGTTTTGCCAACTATCTTGCCTAAAGAAGTGTCATAAAAACTCTCATTAATTGGCTCATTCACTGGTTCTGTATTGATGATATATGCTGATTACTTGAGTTTGATGGATGCCTCACTTGCTCATGTTGGTTTATATTTCATAATACCAGCATTATCAGGTCCATCTGACTCTCTTCTCATGTCTTGTCTACTATCAATAGTCTTTTTCTCACTCCCTGCTCCAGCTAAGTGTCTTACTCTAAGCATCAGGTGGCAAATTATTTTTCTATTTATTTAGTTAAATAGATTGAGTCTCAGCTCCACCTTACATCTCAGAAGAAATTAGGAATGTGCTTGCCCTAGCAAAGTAGAAAACCATCTCTGACTCTCCCTCCTCCTATGGATAGATGACAGTAGAAGACAACTCCCAGCTCTGGTCATTTATCAACCTATCAGCACATCTCTGCTGTGCCCATCTGAAGAATCCATCAAAAAACAGACAGGGAAATGCAAACAGGAAACACTGTACACAACAATCGCTAGTGCTACTCAAGTATATCCTGGCACACCGTTTTTATATCCCTTCAGTGGGAACAGTGCAGATCCAGAAATAGTGACTATTAGGATTTTAATGCACTCTTATTTACTTGTTTTGTGTGCCAAGAGGCATTTGGGGGGGCAATAGAAAATATGAACTTACTATACTAATGGAACATGCTTTGCTCTAATTAGTATTCACAGCATTAAATCAATGACTAGCTATTGAGATGTGATAGAGAACGTGGAAATATATACAACTCTCTTTCAGATGGATGCTAATCTAATGACCTGCTGACCTCAGAGTGACTGCTGAACTTTGAGACAGATGTAGTGCCTATGTCTCCTCTGCACAGGCCTCAGCATGCCCACTAAACTGCCAGGATTAACGCTGACACCCCACCTCCACCCACTCTGCATTTCATCACCTAAAGCTCTCAGCCAGAAAGTGGTGACAGAGGCGGCCAGCGTTGTATGTCAACAGATTATCAGGATGGTTAGTAATATTCCCTTGCTAGGAACCTTTTTAAATCCCTGCATTGGCAATCCTAATGCTCTGTTGATTTTTGTTACTTGCTGATAAGGCTTTTAATGGCCAAATCCCAGTATATTTTTAGATCTTTTGTCACCGTGGGTCTCCTGTCACTCACTGAGGTTGAAATCAGCAGGCTATTAGCTTGCCTGGGGTATAATCTCAAGTCCTATGGAACAAGGGCTTGCAGCAAGTAGGCCTCCTGATTGTGGAATTTACTTTTGACTTTTATTCATTGAGCACTGTCATTTCTGCCTTTAAAACCAAAGTGAAAACATATCTGTCTGGAGCTGTGTTGGAAATCTCATAAGGAAAACATATTTTAAAGCATCCTATATTTTTGCATTAAAATTACATATATATATTTTCAAATATGATTTTTAAATTACTGGTTAATTCTCCTTTTCTCCCCTATGAGAGGTAGTTAGAATCTCTTTCCAAATTAGATTACAGCATGTCCTTAAAATACAGAGTAACACATTTTCAAGTGGATGAACTACATGAACTAAAGGGAGAAAAAATTATCTACAGCACACCAAGAAACATTGAGCCAATATCCTTCAAAAGATACAATATGGAAATAAACTTTTGCCACTATTGAAATGTTTAACTGGGGATTTCTTGCTAATGGAACTAAAACCCTCTCTATAATCTCTGATTCATAACTGTTATATATATATACATACTGCAGTATATATATATATATATATATATATATATATATATACTGCTTACACAGGAGAATATAACACGAATAGAAGGGAGCATGGAAGAGGAATTGAAGGGGTTTCACTGGAGTAGTGCAGGAGCAAGTATAAACACCAAGGTAGACAAGGTAGACTAAAGGAAACCTGCAAGAGGTGGTCCATCATGCAAAGTAAACATACTGGGAGCCTGAACTAGGAGACGAACACGTGACAATGCTTAATCCCATGAGAGCGAAAAAAGACGACACCCATGCAATGTCACACATATCTCTGAAAGCATTTTTTAAAGTATTAAATTACAAAATATAGAACTGCAAACAATGGTACAGCGACACCACTTTATTTAAAGTCCTCAATGATCTTCTTTTAGAGGAAATTTTAAAGATCACAGAATGGTGGAAGACAGTGGGAGAGGTAGAGACCAAAAGGTCATGGTGTTGAAATGCTGGGAACAAAACACAGATAGAGAATAATGTGTTAATGTGAGGCTTGATGAGGTTTAAGAATACATAACTCAGTTGAATGAAAGATCCTTTTAATAGAAAGTGAGAACATGATTTGAAGACATTGACTCTGAAATGTGATAAAGATTATGCATTAGAATTTCCTGGAAAAACAAGCCAGACATAACCGAAAACTCATCATCTTAACCAGTTGCACATTTTCTCTTGGTTGTAAAGATATATACTCCTCATCACGAAATCTTAGCTACTTCTTACAACAAATTTTGCTTCTTTCATAATAAGTAGACATCTACTTTCAAGAATTAATACTAATTTGGTCCAACAAAAGCAGAGGAGACAAAAAGAATGAAAAATATTACAGTAACCCCAATACCTAGGAATATACAGGGCATACAGTAAGTATTCAATGAGTGGGTAAATTTCTAAATAAATAAGAACAGAGTAGTTTTAGTGATGGGGGTGGAAGGAGCCTTCAAATATACTCACCAGAGACCCTTCTCTGGTCACTCCACATCAATTTTCAAAGAAATAAAATGATATGTAAGTTTGGAATGCTACATGAAATGCACATTTGACCCCCCCCCCCAGCATTTAGCTCTGAATCCCAGCAGTAGGAATTGACAATTTTGTTTTCCTCTATGGGACTCTGTTATACTTTCTGCCACTCCCCAAATAATAAACTTGTACTTACTAATGATGATTTTGATATTGTCAAAGCTAAAATTCATTTTATGTATTGATTGTCTCTCATCCCCCTCAGTTTTTCACAAAGTAGATTATGATTATACAAGAGAAACTCCCCTTAATAGCCTCATACTGCTTGTCTCCTGTCTCATTTTATACTTCCTCAATATTTCCTTTATTACTATTACCAGAAGTGCAGTAATTGAAAAGAAAATACTGCGGAAATGATCAGGGAGGTGGAACACAAAATATATCATGTTAAATGTATATTATTTTATGTAACATTTTTATATACCCATTCTTATAAATAATCCACTATCTCTGCAATGACCATTTTATGCCTATAGGTTCCAGTTCCAAGAAATATTTATGAATAAAATGCATATACATGCCATCGAAATACTTGAAATCTAATTACCTGACAAAGCATATGCACATGAAATAACCTTACCAATAGGTTTTATAAAGTTCAAGTGTAAAACACACAAACTGAATTACTTATTATTTAAAGGGTATAATATCAGGACATCATAAATATAAGTTTATCTGTAAAGGCATCTTGGATGAGGTGAAATTTGAACCAAATTTTTTTTAAAAAATGGTGTAATAAGAATAATTAAGATGGGCAAGGGCTTTCCATTGAAGAGAACAGCATGTCTAAAGAAGTTGTTAGCATAGAAATTTAAAAGTGGATGCATATTGATCTAACATTGCTCTCGGTCCATTGAGTATTTCTGAATAAGATTTTTCAGTATGTTAAATTTAACTAGATTGACTATTTTGAGTACCAATCCATTGAATAACTTTAAATGAAGAATTTGCTTTTTAATGATGCATTTGCATTTAATCTTAAATTTGGAAATGCAACATCTTAACTTGGTTATTTCCATTGGAATAGGCTCTTTCAATGTATTATGCTTATTCTGTAGTAAAGACACAGATTCCTCAAAATATATTTCAAGTGTAAAAGATGAGAGGAATACTTATTTATAGAGAAACCTGGAAAATACAGTACTCACAATAGAAAACCAAGAATTGTGTAATATAAATTTCAGAAATGTTATCACTAAACCATTTACAGCAGTTCCAGATTGCTATTTTTAAAAGAAAGACAGAAACAGAAATTTTAGAAAAATGATTCACAAGACTGAAGCTATTGATAGAGAAAAGCTAAAGTACTGAGGAACAGATGAGTCAGAAGCAAATTTAGGAGGAGCACGTCAAAGAATGTTTTAAAAAAATTCATCATTTGGGGAAAACTATAATCCACTCTAGCTAGAAAAGCAGAAAGAGTAGAAGAAAGTGTATTTATATAAAATTAAACTTAAATTAACAAGAAAGATAATTTTTAAAACTGCACGCCTCTTCTTTTTTTTAATAACACCTTTATTAGAAGTAATTTACATATAATACAATTTGCCCTTTTAAATTGTGTAATTCAGTGGTTTTGCATATATTCACAGTTATGCAACCATCTCCACTAATTTTAGAGCATTTTTATTATCCCAAAAAGAAATCCCATACCCATTACCAGTTACTCCCCATTTTCTCTCAATTCTCAGTGCTATAAGCCTAGGCAGCCATTAATCTACTTTCAACCTCTCTGGAGTTCCATATCCTGGATATATCATATAAATGCAATCATAAAATATGTAGCTTTTTTGTGAATTGTTTTTCCACTTGGCATGTTATCAAGGTTTATCCATGCTATAGCATGTATTGGCACTATCTATTTATTTATTTATTTATTTATTTATTTTTAATTTACCAAGTAACATTCCATTGTATGGATACACCTCATTTTGTTTATGCATTCATTAGTTGATGGGCATTTGAGTTGCTCCCATTTTTTGACTATTAGGATGATGCTATAAATATTTGTGTACAAGTATTTGTGTGGTTACATTTTCATTTCCCTTGGACTTATACCCAAGAATAGAATTGCCCTTCCTCTTCAATGATAATAAATTGTATCATGACATTTTATTTTAATTTTAAAAAGCTAAAAGGAAAAGGAACTTCAGATATAGGGTTTTTTTGTTAGTACAAAGTCCTCTCAGTGTTCAGCCTTTATAATTTTATTTGATGAAAATTGATGTTCTGAATTATAATGTTCAGGTGCTGTAAGAGTCTCATATTATCAGAAAGATATTGCATCATTTGTTTATTACATTATACTTACTAAAGAAGAAAATTAAAACAACAATTCTTTGAAAAGTTTGCAACAAGCCGGGTGTGGTGGCGCACACTTGTAATCCCAGTACTTTGGGAGGCGGAGACCGGAGGATCCGGGTTCGCGGCCAGCCTCAGCTCATGCAAGCGTGCGTGCGCACGCGCTCTCTCTCTCTCTCTCCCTGTCTCTCTCTCTCCCTGTCTCTCTCTCTCTCTCCTTAG
>PVJS01053871.1:0-13149 GCA_004027185.1 Glis glis
GAGAGAGAGAGAGAGAGAGAGAGAGAGAGAGCTGAGGCTGGCCGCAAACCTGGATCCTCCGGTCTCCGCCTCCCATGTACTGGGATTACAAGCGTGCGCCACCACGCCCGGCAACTGAGAATCTTGATAAGTTGCTGAGGCTGGTCTTGAACATGCTATTCTTCTGTCTTAGCCTCCCAAGTACTGGAATTACAGGTATGAGCCAACATGCCCAGCTGAAACTTAAACATTCTGATTCATGTAAATCTAATACATCTTTACTGTGGGAGTGATTGACAGTAGAGGTTGTTTTATCCCCCCACTTTCAGATCACCTTTTACATGCTGGCCTGAATTACTATGGATGATGAAATCACCCTAGATTTTCTCCTTATGGCCAAGGTAGAATCTGTGTAGTCACAGATACATTGTGCTATCCTGAATTAGTAAGAACCTCAGACCAAATGGAGAGTCACACCAAAACATAAGAAAAAAAAATCAACCTTTTTTCTTAAGGTAGACCCTGACGGTTTGTGGGCTTTGTTCAACTACTAGGGTCAGGAGCAGAGGCAGAGAGATGTAACTGAGGTCAACACTGCAGGCTGGCCTCATTCTATTGCCCAGAGTCCTGTTGATATTAGTTTTCATTAAATGTTATATGAGGCAAATTGACAGATTTGGTTTCAGTCTCAGTTGGTAAGATTTATCAGAGTGAATGAACAATTGGTATACTCAGAGAAAAATTTACCAGAAGCAAAGATGATGTAGACAGGGGAGTGGTTCTCTATAAGCCTCTGACATTTCTGCAAAACTTGCAAGCAGGGGCAGTGTCTACCATGGTTGTGGACCATCTTGACCATACCTTCCTTTCCTGATGATCAGGGTTATCTTTGAGAAGTAAAGAGCAATGGTTCTTACTGTCCATTATAAAAGAAATAGACTCCCTAAGCTCAGGGTTCCTCTTCTATAACTCAACCATGTGTCCCAGTGTCACCTTGTCCTCTTGAAATCTCCCTGTGAAAATTGGGGCTTAGGGAACTAGCACAAGAATATGCTGACACTCTGGCTACTGTTGTTTCTGAGTAATAAAGACCTTTGCCTCTGACCCAGGAGTTTTATGTCTTCTGTCAGCATTCATGATAATATAGTAGACTAACTTACTCAGCTTTTAAGTAGGGTATCAGATATCAGATTTTTCAAAGTTCTTGCCAATGAGAAAAAAAGGATGACATAACTTGAGTGATCTTGGGCAAAGTACTTAACCACTTCTGTTATTTTATAAGTACAGGGATTTGGACTAGATTTATGGCTCGGTTCCTCACTCAGCATAACCCACTGGAGTGGTTCTTCAAGAGACACTTCTTTGCTGGTCAACACCTCTGCCTACTTCTCCTCAGAACTTCATCTTTTGCTCTCCTCTGTCAACACCTTATGCCTTCATTTCTTTTCTTCTTTTTTTTTTTTGCAGTACTGGGGATTGAACCCAGGGGCACTCTACCTCTGAGCTACACCCCCAGCCCTATTTTATTCTTTATTTTGAAACAGGGTCTCACTAAGTTGCAGAGGGCCTCACTAAGTAGCTGAGGCTGGCCAAGAACCTGAATCCTCCAGTCTCAGCCTCCCAAGTACTGGGATTACAAGCATGTGCCACCACACCCGGCTCTCAACACTTTATGCCTTCATTTTTAGTAAGGCACTAAGCAAATGATGAATTTCTCAGAAGGAAGTTTTGAAAATCATTTTCAAAACAACAGTTTCATATTTTAACTCATAGTTGAAGGCATAGAAGGCATTTTAAGTACAGTTTCCAACTTAGCTAGTGATTTAAAGGAAATCCACATTTGGTGTGGCCTCTATTTCAGCAGACAGCAAATCAAGGCAGTTCTGCCCATCAGGCTTGTCTGAGGAGCACCGAGGCCATATGAATCTGCATTTTATTGCTTACCAAAGAAATAGAGAGATCAGAAGCTGAGCAAAGGGCACTGACTCAAGGCACTTAACTTCAGCACTCCTTGTTTGTTGTGAATATCAAATCAGTTGTCTTTTTTTGTTGGGTGCAGATGTTACACTGACAAACTTGGTTGCTAATGATACTTTCCCTAGTGGGATTTTGTGAGGCTTGAGTGGAGGGTGGAGGGCAATGTGAGTCCCAAACAGAAGAAAGGTCAGGAACGATGTGACTTTAACAGGGTCCTGAGGCATAGCTGTGACTGAGGCATTTGCTCTTTGCTCCTCAAATAGTTCTCTAACTCAAATGCCATTCCTCATATGCATGACAGGAGGTGATGGGTCAGACATTGGGAGGACTTGATTGACAGGTAGAGGCCCAAGCCTGCAGGGAAGGCAGGACGGGGTGGGGAGAGGACCATGAAAGAGGAGGGAGAGGGAAGCCAGAGGCACCCCAGTGCTGTGGGAGCTTACTCTCCTACATCCTTTCCCTAATCTCTGCATTCAAGCCCTGCGCCTCAGGGCCTGTGGGCCACCCTTGCTCATTTACTGCTCCTTTTCTGGAACACTGAGCAGCTCTGGCTTGCCTGGGTATACAGATACCTTTTCTATCACTAAGACCAACAGAGAAAGAGCCTCCTGTCCTTTCTGGTCACCCAGATAGAGGGTTTTAATAGGGCCTGTCCAGCTGGCTTTCAGGCCAGAGAATTGCCTGCACATTTTCTAACAGTATAAAAAGCTGCTCAATACTCATAAACCATGCGAGGCTCTGAAATATTCCTGGAGTGCTGCTGCTACCTTTTCACACAGCATTTTCTTCTTCTATGAAGTGCATTTTTTTCTCTCTATTTTTCAGGCCTATGATTCTCTAACTTAAGTAATAAAAAAAAAAAAGTAACTTCAGCCATCAAGGGAACTTGCTTTTTTCCTCATTAAGACCCCAAACCACAGGAGTATCTGATTAAATTAACCACAAGGTCCAGAGCACAAGCAGTGCTCTGTTTAATCTTCAGTTTTCTTATCCATACGGCAGTGATGGAAACACTTTTCTCCTTTCCTATTATGTTGGGTTCCCTTGTCACAGGGACACTTCCTTGTTGCTGGCTCTGGAAAGAAACACACGTCTCATAAACAGTAGTCAGAGTAGATCAGTGGTGTATATCTTTGAGGACATTCGTTACCTATAAAATAAGATATGAGAGGGAGGAGCAATATATCCTGGGCAGAAAAACATACTTCGCATTTTCCCAATCACATTTTCTTAGAAATAGCGTGTAGCTAAATATTCATACATAAAAAGGGAGCATCGGATCTGCTTTCTCTCTCCCCTCCCCTCTTGACTGTGTTTTTCTTTACCTATTTCATCTTTTCATTTTCATTCTGCACTTCACCTTGTCCTCCCCTCTTATCTGCTTCTCTCTGAATTTATTAATCAGGTCATCCATCTTTCCTGTGTAGGCAGAGCCGTCACCACAAATCCTGAGCTTCTCAGGATGACTATAAAGTAAACCTCTTTCAGAAGCCTCAGAATGGTGACTGGTTACATAAAGTAGATTATACCTGTCTGGAGTTCCCTGGAAATGGTTGTATTCCACTTATTACCTGTCTTTGAAATGAAAATATCAAGATAGTTTATCTTTGAAATGCTTCTCTCCAGACGATGAGGTTGAAAATGTAATAGTATCATGAATTCAGTTTAAAACAACAATCTATTTATTCAAGGTACTCTCTCCAATACTGTACCCTGAAAATGCTCTCGATAGAGTTGCACCTTTTAGTATTGTTTTTTTATTAGACTAATTTATTGAACCCAAAAGTAATCTATTGAGCCAGAAGTATGCTTGATTTTGAGAGGGGCAGGGAAGAAAGAAGAAAAGGAGGGAGGGAGGAAGAGAGGGAGGGGGAAGAGAGACACAGAGAGAATTACTTTTTAAATGAAGTTATAATCTATAAGCCTGCTTAACATTGAAAGCATTTCAGAATGTAATTTTCTCTTTTGTTTCTGTCTTTGTCTTTCTCAAATGTATACCACCTGAGTGAGGAGGTTCTCCACTTCCTTTGTGATTCCACTTTATACCCTCTATCACGATGGCTTAAAGACAGATTTAAGGCTGATCACTTATTTCTTTATTCTCAGATGAGTGGTCAGAACCGCAAGAAGAGTTGAGTCTGTGTCTTACCTCAGTCTCTGTAGTAGTGGTTCTCGTCTGGGGATGAGTCCCCCTCATTCCCTCCAAGGGATACTTGGCAATGTCTGCAGACATCTTTGGTTGTCACACCTGTGTGTAGGGGAGTGTCACCAGCATGTCTCTTGCAGGTAGAAAAATCAGATGCTATTAAATATCTCACAATGCCCAGTACAGTCCCCACAACATAGAGATTTTCACTCCTTAAGTCAATAGTGTTAAGTTGCTTGAGAAACCTGATTTGTACTAACTAGACTTGGTAGTAGATGATGAAGGCAGGGCCAGTAGGAGAGAAGACAGGAAGGCAATCGAGATGGATTGGGAAATTACTGCAGGTCTGATATACACATTTGTATATGTCATTTCTTTCACTGAATCCTCAGAAAACTGGCAGTAAATAATTATGATTGTTTTTGCTTTTATTTTTTCCTCCAGTCACAGGAGGACTCTAAGACCTACCAAAGTAGTATTCTTTGAGTCCCTTTGCTCCATGGCGATTGTAATTCCAAACATGCTTTCTCTATTTCTCCTCACTGGGAGCAGGAAGATACTGCTCCATTAAAGTCTCAGAGGGAAGAGAGTGGAGGCTGGATTTATATGTTTTATCAAAATATTGATATAATTGAATGCTCATATTTATATCATAAAACTAAGTGACCAGGTATTTCTAGGATGGTTTTAACTTTACATACATGCAAGACTTTTATTTGTATCCTAATGTTTTCTTTGGATAAATATGGTCATTCTCCTTTTTCTATTTTGAAAAAACATCATGCAGCTGCATATGGTAGTACATGCTTGTAATCCTAGTACTTGGAAGGCTGAGACAGGAGGATCATAGGTTTGAGGTCAGCCTCAGCAACTTAGTGAGGTCCTCAGCAAATTAGCAAGACCCTGTTTCAAAATAAAAAAATAATAAAATAGATCTGGGGGTATAGCTCAGAGGCAGAATGCCCCTGGTTTCAATCCCCAGTAATACACACACACACACACACACACACACACGTACACACACGTACACACACACACACACACACCATGCTGAAGAAACTCCATCAGTCACCTAGACCTTGGACTGCAGTGTGTGATATATTACCTCAAGTGTCCAGATAGAAGACAGTGTGCCATTGAACACAGGTTACAAATGCTTCAGACCCAAGGCTTTAGCCAGAAAAGAAGTTCCTGAACTAAAAATTATTGGACATAGAATGTCTTATCAAAAGAATTGGATCATCTTTTCTCTAGCTATTTTGAAGAATAGAATGGATTGTTACCCACTGGAACAATTTAGAGGATGAACTTTCTTTCTCGAAGTTCCCTCTAATGAACTTGTTTTTTTCTGTTTATGGTCACAATTTTTGACCCACAAGAAAAGAATGCAGCACAAAGCTTCCCATCAAATTTCAGTTTCTTTGGGGCATTCTGAAGACTAAATGAAAAATGATAGAGGAAACAGCCATCTCTTCCCATTGACTTATCACCTTGAAAATTTTGAGAATCCTCAGGAGCAAAAGCTGGGTGTTTTAGTTAGCTTTTCTATTGCTGTGACCAAAATCCTCACAGAACAACTTAGAAGAGGAAAGGTTTATTGGAACTTATAGTTTCAGAGATCTCAGACCATAGGGCCAGCTCCTAAACATAAATGATGATGTTGATGGCAGGGTATGTAGAGGGATTCTACTGTCACATCATAGAGGCTGGAAGCAGAGATAGAGCAAGAGGAGTGGGTAAGGGATATATATATATATATATATATATATATATATATATATATATATGTAGTCCCCAAGGCCACACCCCAAGTACCAACACACCCCTCCAGCCACACTCTACCTGCCTACATTACCACCCAATAAATCCATTAATCTATGGATGGAGCTATCCACTGATAAAAGTAGAATCCTCATGATTCAATAATTTCACCTCTGAGCATTTTCACACTACATGAGCTTTTCCAGGGAACATCCTATATCCAAACCATAACATTGGACATTTGTATTTTCTGTAAGTTTCACAGGATATTTTATTTTAATAAGCATAGTATTTTGAATTTAGTGCTATTCAATAATTACTTGTTAATGATGGTTATTTTGGTGGTTGCTGTACCCATTTGCTCTTGAGTTGACCTGGATTCCAACCCATATCTACATTTGTTAGAATTTTAAAAGGTTAGCCGGGCGTGGTGGCGCACACTTGTAATCCCAGTACTTTGGGAGGCGGAGACCGGAGGATCTGGGTTCGCGGCCAGCCTCAGCTCTCTCGCTCTCTCTCTCCCTGTCTCTCTGTCTCTCTGTCTCTCTGTCTCTCTCTCTCTCTCTCTCTCTCTCTCCTTAGTGAGGCCCTCTGCAACTTCGTGAGACCCGGTTTCAAAATAAAGTATAAAAAATAGGGCCGGGGGTGTAGAACGCCCCTGCGTTCAATCCCCAGTACAGCAAAAAAAGAAAAAGAATTTTAGAAGGTTTATTTTTCTTATTGTTGTAAGTAGATATTTTAGACATGGCGTTAAAAGTAGAAAGCTGTTTCTACAGAAACATACTATAAATTTTCATAACAGAGTTTTAAAACTCTGGATATTCAACCTCTCTGAGTCTCAGGTTCTTATTGGAAAATGGAGATAACTATAAAATCCTCACCTCCTTATGAGTTCAAGGATAAAATGAAGTAATATATGCAAGTACTTAGAAATCCAAATAAAGTAAGATATAGTTATATTTTATGGCACTTTGTTTTACTTATTATTTTTGACAGCTTCAGCCTTTAAACTCAACCTTTAGATTTAGAGAGCATTTCTAAATCTGTAAGGTTTGAGACAAAACTCTCCACCTGATGCATGAATCCTACAATGAGGACTGCAAGTTATGAGTACCCAGGACTAATCAGGGCCATGGAATTGTATTACTTAACTTATTCAGTGGATGAATATTTTGGGAAAAATTAGTTGCTAATAATTAAAATCCATGTGATTTCACATAAAAATTTGGAATTCTGATTTGTTTACTTGCATACCTCCACTGCAGCAATCAGTTTCAGCTTTGTGGCCTTGTTTAGATCCAGTAGTCATTTAATTTGTCATCATAATCTACAGCCCTGGACCTCTGAGTGTGGCCTAAGGCCAGCAGAGTTAGCATTGCCTGGGAATTTGTTAGAAATGTAAATTCTAAGTTGTCACCCTAGACATACTGAATGAGAAACTCTGGTTTAGCAAACTTTTCTTGAGCTTTTCCAGTGATTCGGGCATACACTAAATCTTGAGAACCAATGCTGTACAATGTTACAGTCAAATGGTTCACTGCCTCCTTTCTGAGCTACTATAGTGTCAGGAAACTCAATCTTGTGTCTAATTGTTATATAGTTCTGCCTTTTTATTGAGCTACTCTTTATTTTTCCTGTCCTTTTCATCATTACTAGCTTCTCTTTCTTTGTTCTGATTGGACTTTAGAGAACTAAAACACAAAATCCTTGTGGTTTTCAGCATTTTTCCCAATAGGAACAATTTGTGAAGACAGTCCTGTGCCCCTACTCTGCAGACCTCCTGCTACTCTTTGAGGCCATCCTTATCTTACTTATGTCTGTTGAGCTTATCCTTAAAAGTCCTCAATTGCTCTTCTCCCAAAACTAAGCAATTGTAAGCAGCCTTGGGAGGAATGCAAATTTGTGCTTTTATTTTGACATTTCTTTCGACATTGATTAGATGATTTTTGATGTGTTTATTGTTTTATACTAGAGTGTGAAAATTTTTAGAGATTACTCTCCACTGGTGTTTCCTTGTTGAAGGAAAATTCATAGTCTAAGAACTAGCTGTTATACTATGAAACCAAGATTCTTGTGAGATTTGTAAATTAAATTTTCTTTCCAACTTTTGTTTAATATATTCAGTGTCACCTTGTAAGGCAACTGAGATAATTTTGTGTACCCTATCAATTTGTTTCTTGCTTGACATCTGTGTTTGTTTATAAGCTTTCAGAAGTGGAGAATTCTGTCACCAATTAATGTTGATGGTTTTGAGTTAGAAAGAAGAGAGTATGCTTACAAATGAAAGTTTTTGTTTTTAAGTTGTGTTTTATTGTAGCTGAGTGTTTTCCAAGTAAATATTCACTGACTTTATTGAATATTTCAATTGGGTAATGGAATCACAGGCTTTCAGAGCACTAGCTCTTGAATATAATTTTATTTGTGAGAAATTCTGCTGTTGAATAGTGGGAGTACTAAAAATGCATTAAAGGAATATCTTCAAGCAATTGGCTCAGTATATGTTTCTTTGTGAAGGTGAACCATTGAGCTAAGGATTTAAGGATATTATCCATCAAAGTAGGAATTCCTAATTTCTAATCTTTCAGGTTGGTGGAAGAATGACCTATGGACTGCATTGAAGCTGTCATTTCAGTAGCCTTGTCATTGGGATTGGGAAAATGTATTTTATCTCCATTCCCAGGTGATTTTTAATATGCAGCCAGGATTGGGAACCACTACGATAAATCCACACATTGTTTCCTCTATGAAGATCCAGAGAGACAAATTTTTAGCTCCTGGGGCCAGGAAAATTATGTTTCTCCAAAGCAACCACTGCATTTTGATTTTGCAGACATTATACACCTTAAAAGTAATTATTTTGCCCGTTTTCATTTGACTATTAGTAATCTCAGGGGCAATATTGATACCCATTAGTTTTGCATAGGATTGAATTTTCTAGAATATATATTCTAGATTATATATATCTAGAATGTATATATATATATATATATATGTATATATTAAACACACACACACACACACACACACACACACACACACATATATATTTCAGCACTGGAGATTGAATACAGAGGCATCCTACCTCTGAGCTATAACCCGAACCCTTTTTATTTTGAAACAGGGTCTCACTAAGTTGTTGAGAGTTGGCACATGCCTAAAATTCCAGTACTTGGGAGGCTAAGGTAGAATATATTTTTTAACTTATTATTTTTTAATCTCTGTCTTTACTCTCTTATTTTTATACTCTGATGCCTTTGTTTTCATTTATTTTTATTTTATGATATTTTGAACATGTTTTGAAATCATAATAAATCTCTTGGTCTAAAGAATAGTATAAATAATTAAAATTATAGCAAAGAGTCATGTAGGTAATTAATGGGACTATTTTAGGAAGTGTTACTTAGTTATTATGAATTAACTGGTACTGTTCTTAGTATTCTGTTTCCATATGCAATATTTCTGTGACAGTAAACTAAAAAAAGAGAACCATGGTTGTAAAGTATATGGAATTATATGTTTTATATCCCACTTTACGGGTTTTACAGTACACATTACAGTTTAAAGACTCTGAAAAGAGCACAATAAAGTCAGTTAAAAAAGCCTTCAACCCAACATTCCCCAAACTTTTCAAAAACAAACAATTCTTCCCTCTCCACCCCAGAACACGTTAACATTTCCAGAACAATATTTTATTTGGAAAATGGTGCACTACTGTAATGTTTGCAAGTGTTGGATTACAATATGGGTGAAATTAAGAAAGTCAGTGTGTTGGATGAACAGAAATTATTGGGCATAGTTGGTAGAAATAAACTGAGTGATGTGGGTAAACTTCAGGAAAAGTGTGCTAGACAATTGTCATTTGTGAAGAAACAGATGAAATAACAAGAAGAAACAAACTAAAGCACATTTGTATTCTTGCAGTTGCAGAAGGAAAAACACCAAATGCACAAATATGAAGTACAACTAAGTAAAGCTGGGATAGTAGCTGTGTTTACTATGGTTTCATCTTCTGAGTGCTCATGGCAACATCATAAGATATTATTCCAATGAAGTAAATTGTTATCTCTCCCAGTGGTCTGGGGAAAAATCTGGGTGAGTTTATGTGTTAGACCATGGTTAAATCATTGGGGGAAGAATTTAATTTAATTTAAGAATGTATGAAAGAGTTGAACTCTCTCTGAGGGCATGAGAGTTCCCTAGGTTTGCAGGAAGGTTATTTCTCCTCACCACTTTGGTCAGAGTGTGAATAAATTGTTTAATTTCATGTCCATGCTGCCTCACTTTTCCTATCTGTATCACTAGGATAAACAGGACAAATAGTTGTATCCTAGGGAAATCCTTTTCTGTTGAAGAAAACTTTTCATGTCATGTCTTATTAATCGATCATTTGGTCATTCCAGCTCACAGTCCACTTTAAATCATTTTAAACATTATCCTTACCTCTAAATAAATAAAAATTGACAGGGCTGGGGAAATCTCAATCTAATACAATTCAGTTTGGAAATAGTGAATGTGTGAATGAGTGAAGCTGTAATGTAAATTATTCATGAAAATAAACATTGAGTCCAGGGCCTAAACCATTGGCATTGATGAGTCAACGCAAAGAATTAAGTGGGCTAAAATAATTTTGGTAATTATTTGCAAGGTAATTAAAAACTCTTAACGTCTCAAGAAGGTCAAGTCTATGACTTTTTTCATCACTGAGTTGATCACATGAACCTATTCTCCTCTCCTGGGTGGCAAGATTTATTAAACTGGGACTCTTCTTTCAGTCTCTCTTTTCTAGTCAAGAGGTTCTATCTCATTTGATATCTTCTTGTCAGTTTATCTTTATTTAAGTTAAATTAAATTTCTGATAAAAAATCCTATTCAAATTGTATTCTTTTATATAAAAGAAACATCATTCATTGAAAAAAAAAGTTTTCTAAGAAATCTTGGCTACCCCACTTGCCTACCTGAAGCCAATATTAATAACATTTAATATTTGTCAATCTAAATAATTTTTATATGCAAATGGAATACATTTAGCTCATATTTAAGTAGCTGAGGGATTAGGAAAATTGAAGACTTGAGTTTCTTATTGGTTAAAAATTTGTTTCAGGTAGAGCGGGTTGATGGTGTCAGTTAACAGTCTTAGTAGTATGATGTTATTTTTTCTCTATCGCACATTCAGAAAACATTCAGGAACTATAAATGTAGGGAATGTGAGTTAAGGTTGGTGCCACAGAGAGCAATGGCCTGGCAATCTGAAGAACCAATTTCTAATGGTAATAGTAAGAAATAACAATTAATTGAGTGCCTCAGCATTTTCAGGGTAGTATGTATGCTTTCTGTATCTTAGCTCAATTAATGTTCATAACGTCTTTCTTTTTTTAACTTTTTTTTATTTTGTGGTACTGAGGATTGAACCCAGGGGCATTCTACCTCCAAGCTACACCCCCAGCCCTATTTTTTATTCTTTATTTTGAAACAGGGTCTTGCTGAGTTTCAGAGGGCCTCACTAAGTAGCTGAGGCTGGCCGCGAACCCAGATCCTCCGGACTCAGCCTCCCAAGTACTGCTGGGATTACAAGCATACGCCACCACACCCAGCTCAACTTTTTTTTTTTTAATTGGCGCATTGTAATCATACATCTTGATGGGTTTCAGGATGGTAGAAGTATACATGCACACATCTGTCAATTAGCCCTCCCCCAATTCCCACCCCCCTTCCCTCCTTCTCATGCTCAGCATAATAGTTGACTTTGATATATTTGTTTATGTGTATCCTGTGCATTAGTGTGTTTCCCTCTTCCCCCCTCCCATCTCCCTCAATTGGGTCACCTTCACTCATCTAAGGTTTTCTCTATCTTTGTATGGAGTCCCTCCTATGTCCTATTCTCCTTAGCTTCTGCATATTAGGGGGAGCATCTGACTTTTCACTTTTTGTGATTGACTAATGTCACTAAGAATAATGTTCTCTAATTCCATTCATTTCCCTGCAAATGATGTAATTTTTTTCTTTTTGACGACTGCATAAAATTCCATTGTGTACATATCCCACAGTTCTGTAATCTATTCATCTGTTGATGGACATCTTAGCTGGTTCCATAGTTTGGCAATTGTGAATTGTGCAGCTATAAACATAGATATGCATGCATTAGTCTGGTAATTCGGTTTCCATTCTTTTGGGTAGACACCTAGAAGTGGTATTGCTGGGTCATATGGTAGGTTCATTCCCAATCTTCAGAGGATCCTCCACACTGTTTTCCAAAGTGGTTGCACTAATTTGCAATCCCACCAACAGTGTATTAGAGTTCCTACTTCTCCACATCCTTGCCAACATTTGTTATTGTTTGTGTTTTTAATGAGCGCCATTCTAATTGGGGTTAGGTGAAATCTCAGGGTAGTTTTAATTTGCATCTCTCTGATTGCTAATGATGTTAAACATTTTTTTCATACACTTATTGGCCACTTGAATTTCATCTTTTGTGAAGTGTCTATTTAGTTCACTTGCCCATTTTTTTGATTGGGTTGTTTGCGCTTTTAGCAGTGAGTTTCTTGAGTTCTCTGTATATTCTAGATATTAGTCCTCTAGCAGAGGAGTAGCTGGCAAAAATCTTCTCCCATTCTGTTGACTATCTATTGAGGTTCTTGATAGTTTCCTTTGCTATGCAGAAGCTCTTCAGTGTAATGCAATCTCACATATTGATCCTGTTTTTAACATCTTGTGCCTTTGGGATTTTGTTGAGGAAGTTTTGCCTGTACCTGTGTGTTGAAGAGTTGGACCTATGCCCTCTTGAAGTAGCTGCAAGGTCTCTGGTCTAATTTTCAGGTCTTTGATCCATCTTTAATTGACTCTTGTGCAGGGTGAGAAAGTGGGGTTTATTTCCATTTTTCTGCATGTGGTTAACCAATTTTGCCAACACCGTTTGTTGAAGAGGCTATCTTTTTTCCAGTGTATGTTTTTGGCTTCTTTGTCAAAAATCAATTGGTGGTAAGTGTGCAGATTTGTTGCTGAGTCTTCTACTCTGCTCCACTGGTCTATGTGTCTGCTTTTGTGCCAATACCATGCTATTTTTATTATTATGGCTTTGTAGTATAGTTTGAAGTCATGTATTGTGATACTTCCTACATGGTTCTTGTTACTGAGAACTACTTTGGCTATTCTGTTTTTTTTTTTTTGTTCCAAATGAATTTAAGGACTGATTTTTCTATGTCTGTGAAGAATGGCTTTGGTAATTGAATGGGTATTGCATTGAATCCGTAGATCACTTTTGGAAGTATGGCCATTTTGGTGATATTTAT
>PVJS01053872.1:0-13149 GCA_004027185.1 Glis glis
AAAAAATATATATATATATATATATGTATATATACACATACACACACATCTATTTAGATGGATATATTGATGAATGGATAGATGGGTGATCCTTGATTTAGAGGAACTGACTATTTTTGTACATTATATGCTTTCATATATCACTATATCCTTTTCAATCAAACTCCCAAACAAAATGTTCAGACAGGAGAATATAAATCAAATGTTGGTGACTGAGCCACATTCTAGATCTATCTGACTCCCACTATTCACCTTTAAGTGAGATAGACTTTGAGACCCAGTGAAGTCACAGTAGTCACAGTGAAGTATATGTAGTATACATATAGAATCACATTCTATATGATTCTGGAGCAATTGGAACCTGCAGTCCCCTGGAACTGTGACCGCTCGAGGTCCTCGACAGGCCATGCTCAGAGGTCCAAGGGTGCATGTCAAGAAATAACCTTAGTACTTCATTCACTGGTCTGAAAACACTCATTTCATTGTTATAAGCTATTTACATTAGCCTAGCGAGGTGTCTACTCATACACATATTCTATTAACAGAGCTGGATGTAATTTCTATCCACAAGCATAACCTCTGTGAATTGGCCTGGTATGTCTTTTATTATTTTCACATACACACCTTCTTAAGCATAGACATCCTGACTAACTTACGACTGATCCTTCTAGGATGTCTGCAACTGTGAGAGGTAGCTGGATTTCTAAGAGAACTAACTCGTGTGCAAAAAGAGTGGGAAACTCAATCTTCTTTGGAGTTTTACCATCGATGTGAAGGAAGAGCCTAGCTTAACCTCCCAATCCTCCAGGAGTCACCCAGGGGAATGAATGAACACCCAGATATTGTCGCCCAGCCTCTCCCATGGGGCCATTGACAGGGCTGTGGCCTCCCGAAGCTCTGGAAGGCCTGGGCCTCCACAGCCTCTGGCTGCATCCTCATCCACTACTTAGCATGCCTGGGGGGTAGGGAGATGGGGGTTTTTCTTTCCTTCAAAAATGCACTAATTCTGGAAGTACGAGTTTCTAGCATGACATACAGGATAAAGTTGTTTAACATGGAAGATTCAGAGGTCCTAAGAGGTTTTTGTTTGCTTGTTTGTTTTATTTTATTTGTTTGCTGTTAAGGCTTCAACTTAATAGCTCAACATTTATACAGCTCCCCAGAGCAAAAGCATCAGGAGATGGGGAATTTAGCGAGGGAGGTCACTTGTTTGCTATTTTTAATAAACACAAATAATTCCCTTTTGCCCTTGCTGCCACATTCCCTGGCTCATTAAATCAGTGTAAGGCCTTTAAAGGTTTTTTTTTTCTTCTTTTTTTGCAAGTTGAAGCAATAGCTCAAACTATGTACCCCCCTGGGGAAGGCTTACCCAAGTCCTGCAGGTCAAGCCCAAATCAGTTTCTGTCAAACAGCCTAACACCTCGAGTTCTTATGAAATGAGAAATTGGTGGTGCAGGACTCTGCCTGAGAAAGGCTGGCGACAGTATGGTGGCCCGCGAGCTGGCTGCTTGGGTCTGGGTCCTGACTTTGGTTTTTTTTCCACTGAAAGTGGTGAACCATGAAAAAAGTCAAAACAGATTTCTGTCAGGAATTTATGACTGGAGTTTGTTCTGCAAATTCAGAGAATGAAAGGGTGTCCCAAGCAAAGCCAGGTAGGCTTCCAGGAAGAGGCACAGGAGAATGTGCATTAAACACATATACCCAGATCTCCAGCTCTAAGACATTTCAAAGGTCACCCCAAAGTCCCTTCCTTTGGAAGCAGGGGCTTGTAGGAAATTAACCGGCTCGTTTCTATTGAACATCAGTTAGATAACAGGGGTCAGGAAATGAAGTGGAATTTGATGTATTAACTAGGAAGCAGCAAAGGAAACCAGGCCTGTATTTTATTTGTTATTATATCCCTAATATCCTCAATTATGCAGCTCTCCCATCAGTGGATCCGATCTGCTGTGCATGTGACCGGGGCGTCCCCTCTGGCTCTGGACACTGGTGAAGCAGGCCCAGGCCAGCAGGAATAATGTTTGCTTGTTTGTTTTCTTTGTTCCCAGGCCTGTCCCAGGCTCTCTGTCTTCTCTGCTACATCTCCACAACAGACAGAGACAACCCATGCCAGCCTCCATGCCCGGGACCCTGCCCAACCCCACCATGCCCGGATCGTCTGCCGTCCTGATGCCAGTAAGAGTTTCTGAGTGTCTCACCCGTGCTTCTCGCTTGCTGTGACCTGCCACGCTTGAAGGAGAAAGTAAAGGCTGAGGTCTAAGCTGACTGTGAAGGCAGCTGCTTCTCCATGCAAACTTGAGCTAGCGTGCTGGTTGGCCTTGCAGCTCCAGTTGCTCATGTCCAGGCGTCTTGCTGGCTTTCCTGTCCTTCAGTGCCTTGCTGAGAGCAGGGTCCCCTTTCCTGCTGGTAACAACTGAGCTTACAATACCCAGGGAATGGGATTTGTTCAGAGTGACAATGTTTGATAGCCACAGTTACCCCTCTGTATCTGTAGGGTCCACACCCGTGATTTAATCATCGTGGGTTGAAAATAGTTTTTAAAAGTCCCATCTGTACTGAACATGTACAGAGTCTTTCGTGCTGTCATTGTTTTCTAAACAATATAATGCAATGGTTATTTACGTTGCATTTGGGATTACAAGTAATTTAGAGATGATTTAAAGTATCCAGGAGGTGTGCATAGGTTAGATGTAAACATTGTATCATCTTACACAGGGGCTGGAGCATCCGCAGAGTTGGGTGTCAAAGGAGGAGGGGGTGTTCAGGAACCCATCCCCTCTGCAGATGCTGATGGGTGACTGCACTCACCAGACCGCAGCTTGAGCGGTATACGGTATCCTTAAATTGCCAGTGAGTGGTCTAGCCAGAACCAAGAGTAATAATTATAGTAATGACAATAGTAATGATCGTACATAATAGCTGCTAATATGTGTTTATGCATATCATGCTCTATAAATCATGTTAGCAGTATTTATTGAGTGCTTACCATAGGTTGGTCACTTTCCAAACTCTTTGTCCACACAGCCCAGTGAGGTGGGTCTGTTAGTACCCCATCTTTAGAATAGAGAAAGTAAGGCCAGAAGCAAAACTCAGGAATTCTAGCTCCTAAGTCCTTTTTCCAATGACGTACATGATATTTACATTTCTGCCCTTCATTTTCATAGGAAACCGCTGAGGTAGGCACTATTACCACACAGATCTGACCGATGAGGAAGTGGAGGCACAGAAGTTGCCCAGTAACTTGGCTAAGGTCACACAGCTAGTAGTTGATGGAGTCAGGATTTAAATCCAGGTAGTCAGTCTCCTGAGTCTCCACTAGCAATCATTACATTATAATGATCCCTCTGAAAACAATAAATATAAAGGAGAGACCCAACTTTTGCAGAGGAAGCCTTGCTGTCCTTCCATGGGACTCCTCCTTTCCTTCTTCCTCCTCCTCCACTCTGCCACCGTGCTTCCGTGAACATGACTAATATTATTTGCAGGGCTGCAGGAATTTTCAAAAGCCCTTAAAGGTGGTGTAGCAATTCAACTGAACCCCTCCTGCAACAGATTAACAATGGCTTGCAGAGTATTTTTTAGCCTTTGAAGGAATTGTTGATGTTACACATCGTATTCTTAGAGCAGTCCAATGGGGATGCAGTAGCTACAATTATTGATATCCCTATTTTGCAGATAATCAGACGAGGAGTGAGAAGTCAGGGGAGGGTGTTTTCTAATGTCGCACGGTTGTGAGTGACGAGGGGACTGGGATCCACATCTCAGCTCACTCTGAGCAGCTCAGGTCATCTCTGTCAAGCAGTTTTCTCATTTATCCAAGACTGGGTAGGGGACCAGAGAAGGGCTTGTGCGTGGACTTGGTGCAGAGAAATGGGCCTGACCCCTGTAAGGACTGGGCAGTCCAGGCTAGAAACAGTCTCTGCCCCGCCTTGAGCTCCAGGGTAGACTGATAGCTGATTGACTTCACTGCTGTGCTCTCCGTAGACTCTTGTAGAGGAAGGAAACCACCCTCATGAAGTCTTTAGCCCAGGTCTCATCCAACTCAGCCACTTGCACGGAGAGCTCTACCGCAAGGTGTCTTCATTTAGGCCCTAAACCCTTTTGTAAAGATTAGTTTCCTTTCAGAACCTTAATTCCTTGTCCAGAAAAAAACCACTACATTCCCAGGGACAAAGGAGGGACATTGGGCTGACAAGGCCCAGCGAAAGGTGCCTGGTGCCAATTTCCACATCATCTCATCATACGGCTTGACCTCCTGTTGATGCTTCAGGATAGAAGCAAAGATTCAGGTGCATGGTCGAGAGCCAGTGTAGACCAAACACCAGTGACGCAGGAGTTCCCAAACCCATGCCTGTGATGTGTACGGTTGCCGTCACAGCAGGTGCCAGTCTGGAGCAGAGATTTCAAGTGGGGTCGATCCATCGCCCAGGGGACATTTGGCAATAACTGGATGTACCACGGGTTGTCCAAACTGGAATGGGGTGGGCAATACTGGCATCTAGTGGGTGGAGGCCAGGGATGCTCCTAAACATTTTACAATAGGCAGGCAGCCCCACCACGAAGGATTACTGGACCTGAACTGTTGATGGTGCTAAGCGCGAGAAGCCCTGGTCTTGAGCGACACTAATTTTCCTAGTGAAACTCAATATAAAATCTCTTAGGAGTATATGCTAGAGTTCCAGGCCCTAGAAATCCAAGCCTTTTCTTTTTTTGTGTCATGTCACTGGTCCCTGGGCTCTAACTTTGTCATTCCAAGCATGGACAAAGGGTAGCTTCTTCCCCTCAAGTTTCTGCCCTGGGAAACCACGATTCTCTGGGCATAAAGTCGAGACTGAGTCTTTAGGTGAAGGTGAGGGACATAACCAAACTGCAGTGCCTGTGTCAGGCCGCACATTTCACAAAGCCTAGGTCTGAAAGAAAGTGATGTATTCATTTCATTCATTCATTCACTCACTCATTCATTCATTCATTCCACAAACTTTTGAGAGCACCCTCTATGTGCAGATGCCGAGGATACAGGGAGGAACAAAGCAGGCAATGCCTTCAAGGACTTCTCTTGGTTGTGAGTTCTCATTTTGAAAGTCAAATGGTTTAATAATTTGGGAACATGAACCACCTCATTATCATTGCAAAAGCTCCTTGATTCCAGTCAAGGAGTCAGACAGTCCAGTCCTTGTTTTCTAGAGTATGTGGAAGGAAATGTTTTACCTGGGTGTTATTGGGTGCTGGGGATTGAACCTGGGGCCTTGGGCCTGCTAGGCAAGCACTCTCCCACTGAGCCACACCCCCAGCTCCTGCCTGGATGTCTTACTGGCAATACCGAGTATTGCCCGGCATTGAGCAAAGCTACTCCAGCTCCCGGGCTTTCAATCCCAGTCTACTCATTAAAGTCGAGTTTGTGGTGCAGACAAGGCCTTGTTGGTGCAAAGCAATGAATCTTTGTTTTGAAGAGGCACTTGCTGACACTATGTCTATATGACAATAATCAGTAAGATGCAAAATACAATTTTTTATAGGTAGAGAAATCAAGCCAGTTGGAAAACAGTATTTGGTGAGTCACAGGGTAGAAACAGTCACAGATGAAAACTTTTCCAAAAAAATGGGAAGGATTGCTGACTCTGGATCCAGAAGCCACAAGCAGGCTACTCTTGCCTCTTGGTGTAGCTAGTAGCCTGGAAGATTCTGGACAATCATTTGTACTTCTGAAAAATCCTCCTTTGGAAAACTGAAAGCAAAAATTCATTTGGACTTGGATTTTACTCTCAAAGAGGGTCACCCATGGAATAAGAGGTCAAATGCTATTCTGACTCTCTTATCCCCAGCCTCTGGGTGTGGGAGTTATAAGTAATACACATTTTTAGAGCAGTGCAACTCGCGAATTCTTCATGAATTAACAATTAGAGTCCATGAATGTACGTAATGGCACTTATCTCAACGCATTAATGGCACTTGACACTGGGTTGAAATGGTAAATTTTATGTTAAGTGTTTTTACCACAAATTTTAAAAAAATGATTTAAAAAATTAGAATACCTAGGCCGCCTGGAGATTTAGGGGATACATGGGAGTGAACATTTCATTTTACTATGTTGGTAAAGCTTCAAAAAGTTTTATTGAAGTGCTCTGGAATACATAGAAATTTCGCCTTCATTAGTGCCTCTTTAAACAGCCTCCCATATCCATACCCCGCCAGATGACTGATCCGCTAATTCAGGCTAAGGTCAGGCTGAGTGTTCACCCATCAATCAGGAGAAAGCTTTTAACTAGGACCTCTGTAATACATAGACTAACATCAGAACCATACCCCAGTGCCTGGGGTAGACACTACAGGAATCACAGTCTAGAATCTCAACGATGAAGGGACCATTCGGGTCGTTCTCCAGCTTCTCTTCTTGTGAGATTTCTATCCTCCATGCTCTGAACCTACACAGATAAGAAATTCTCCATAGATTCCCAGACTCCCCAGGCTAAAAGTTAGAACAAACACCTGGTCCCCCCAAACTTCCAACCATTGTTTTCCCCTCTGATAAATGGAAACACATTTGTACTGAAGAATCTATTTTCCCCCTAAGGAAAATCTAGTTATTTTCTGCATAATATGAGTATTAAGGGAACTTGCTCTAGATCCTTATATGAAAAGTGTTCATTTTCTACTAAAAAGAAAATATTGTTTTTACCATTTTTCTTTTTATTTTTTTTGGCTGTATAATCTAATCACATTTTCAGATGGTAAAAAATGTATAATACTTTCCTTTTTTCTTCTTTAATTTTCTTTTTTTAAATATATCCATTTATTGGTACATCGTAGTTATACATTTTGATAAGTGTCAGGGTATCAGAAGCATGCATGCACACATTGCTCATTTAGCCCTCCCTCAAATCCCACCTTATTCCCTCCCCATTCCCTCCTTTCCGTGCTCAGCATAGTGATTGACTCTGAAAAATTTGTGTATATACATAGTGTGCATTAGTGGGTTTGCCTCTTCCCCCCCACCCCCCTCAGTTAGGTCCCCTTCTTGCTCATCTAAAGTTTTCTCCTTTGTCTGGAGTCCCATCTAAGTCCCATTCTCCCTAGCTTCAAAGAAAATATTCTTGATCAGACACATCCTTCCTGGATAGATATAGAAATTTTACTGAATGAATTGAGCATCCCAAATCTGCAAATTCAAAATCCAAAAACTCTTTGAGTGCCAACCTCTTGCCTCCAGTGAAAGAGTCCACCTCTGACCTCATGTGACCAGGGGCAGCCAGAATGCAGGGGCACCAAAAGTATCATATAAAATTACCTTCAAGCTGTGCATATAAGGCGTATATGAAAACATAAATGAGCTTCATGTTTAGACTTGGGCCCCATCCTAGGCTATCTTATTATTATATACAAATATTTCAAACCTGAAAATATCCAAAACACTTGTGGTCTCAAACTGGTCTTAAACTTGTCAGATTAGGGATACTCAACTTGTATTTACTTCTTCTTTTTTTTTTTTTTTTTTTGTTGATCCTGGGGATTGAACCCAAGGGCATTCTACCTCCAAGCTACACCCACAGCTTTAAAACAGGGTCTTGCTAGGTTGCTGAGAACCTCACTAAGTTGCTGAGACTGGCCTCAAACCTGCGATCCTCTTGTCTCAGCCTCACAAGTACTAGGATTATAGGCATGTGCCACTAAGCCTGGCAGCATTTACTTCTTAATAGGAATACTCTGAAGACAAGAAAGCCAGAACTCAGTTCAGGTATTTGACGAGTGTTAATTCTAGACAGATGGAAGGCCAGCAGAGGACAGTGTGGGAACTGTCACTCATGTGTACTCCAAAACCTTAGAAACCCAGAGGCCTAGCCCTGTGGCCAGGCCTTGACAGTGGCAGTGTAGTCTTGACCAGGTTAAGACGGAGGAGGATCTGCCCCAGGGACAGTGACTCAGATACCTACTGCATTGAGTGCCCCTGTACTTATAAGATGGGAAGACCAGAAGACCCACCACATTAGAAAACGTTGTTTTTTATTTTGTTTTGTGTGTGTGGTACCGGGGATTGAACCCAGGGGCATTCTACCTCCGAGGTACACCCCCAGCCCTATTTTTTATACTTTATTTTGAAACCAGGTCTCACGAAGTTGCAGAGGGCCTCACTAAGTAGCTGAGGCTGGCCGCGAACCCAGATCCTCCGGTCTCAGCCTCCCAAGTACTGGGATTACAAGCGTGTGCCACCATGCCTGGCAAAACATTGTTTTTAAAATTAGCTTTTTTTATTTTCTCTTATTACCCAAAAGATTCATGAAAATGCCAAAGATAGCCCGAGATAACCATTTGGTATATTACATATTCTTTTAGCATTTTCCTATGCATATATCATTCCTTACAGCCATAAAAATAAGCATGATCAGTGATAACTGGAGTGTGTGCAAAAACAGACGCATTCGGTCATTCTGTTTGGAAGTGTTCTGTGGTGACCACAGAGTCCTCTCGGGGAATCTTTGTAGAAGGCGCAGCTTTGGGTCATTCCTTGATGTGCTGGGTCGGGTTCAAGGCCCAGGAGAGCATTGCTTACCTTACACCAACCCTGGGGCTTCCTCAGGAGCTCTTCCAAGCAATGCGAAAGGATCCGCTTGAAAGAGAAGTGCAGCTTTGTCTATGGCGTTGGCTGCCGTTCTCAGACTTCTAATCCTGTTGCTTTCCTTTCTCTTAGATGGAGAGACAAATGTCAGTGAACTCCAGCGTCATGGGGATGCCAGGCCCAAATCTCAGTAACCCCTGCGCTTCTCCCCAAGTCCAGCCCATGCACTCAGAAGCCAAAATGGTAAATAACCACTGTGATTATCTTTTTGTTATTCTGTGACTTTTTCTTCTGATTTCTACTCTGGCTCCAAATTGCCAGTAAAGGTAGAGGGCTCTGTCTTTGTTTTGCTGAATAGGTCTGTCTCTGGAAAGGTAGGTTAGAGATTGGTTCTCTCTTTGAGGATACTTGTTACAGACCCTTAGCATCAGATAATCGTGTCCTCAGTATTGGGTTGGCTTGTGGTGCTAATAAAAGGGACATTTCAAAGTTTGGGGGAGTTCCACAGAAGTTGGGGTGGGATCCGCCCAAGTGTGTGTATATTTGTTCATCATGAAATAGCAAAATAATCCAGAGTTCCAGTTCTGTCTTCAAGGTAGTTACAACTTCAATGCCACTCTTCCTGTCCCCATGTCGTTAAAACAGACCTTGAATTCTTAAGCACACGGTATTAAGGGCACACCTTGCATTTTTTGTTATAGTTGCCAGATGTGACATTGATTTGAAAGGATGAGAGCCTAAATTTTCTTGCAAGCTGTACTGCAAAGCATAAGTTGAGATGACAAGGTCCAGTGACTTGTGACATATGATATTTGGGTGCAGTGAGGTCAGTCTTTCCAACCTTACTGAGAGATGTATGCATCTATAGTCCACTAAATATTAACAAAAGCAATGCATGTCTATCTTTGTAATAGCAGGTACTATTTAGCAAAGTTGTTCAAAGTAGGTCATTCGGTTTCTGTAGAGTTAAATTCTGGCAACACAATTAGTAAGGGATCAGGTGTCTGTAAAATACAGCACAGCAAGTTTTTGAGTGTCTGATATTGGATGAGGATGGCATTTGCTACAGTATGGAGATTTGTCTGGCCCACTGACAGCCTTAGGAACTCTGAGAGACGGTTCCTCTGAGGAGGCTATGGACAGTTCTGAAAGTTAGCCTTCAACTCTGGCGCAGGGGTGGAGTCACAGCCTGGGACTTCCTTTCCAATGACAGCAGGAGTTTTTTTTTTTGATGCCTGCCTGGGTTGCTTTCTCTTGGAAACTTCCCTCTTTTGACGTGCAGTGTCTTGCCCCGAGAAATCAACCGAACTCCCAATGTTGGCTACTTCGGGCAAATCAAATCTGTGGTCGAGAGAGCTCTGTTCACTGCCCCAGCCCCCGGGACATGCCAAATGGCACCAGTATCTGCAGCAAAGCTCGTTAAATCTTTTTGGAATTGGCAAATATTTTTTCAACTCAAGCCCTTCAGAGCCAAAGCAAATACTTGCTGGCAGCAGAAAGTTCAAACTGGCATCTGTTTTGGAGACCAGAGTCATGCCAGTTACCTTCTTTTTTTTTCAAAGGAAAATAAAAAAAAAAAAGAACTGTGAAGGTACTTAAGAAAAAACAAAACTGAGTTCTTTATGAGCCTAGGCTGAGTCTGGGTCTGAGATGTTCTGCCCCCAACTGGAAGATTCCTGAACCTTCTTATGCTTCAGGGTCTTGTATCCCTTTTGAGGGTTCTTCTAGACCAATTGTCGATGGATTCTAAAATACTGTTCCAAACCATATTTCTCTGCCAATTGATTTTCACCAGATCTTATGCCACCACTTGACTCAGGAACATCCTACCTCTCCTCTTGCTGGTAAAGAGGGAAAATGCTTCCGAAGTCACACAGGTTTATACTTATTTATGTGTATGAAGTAAATCACGCGATATGGCAAATTAACAGTGAATAATGTTAGCTGAAACAAAGGAGAATTGGTCTGTGCTTGTAAAAATAGTGTTACCCACAAACGTTTGCGGAGTTGAATTCTCTGAGCAAGCACGCTGATTCATGTTCTAAGTGGATAAGTATTTCCAGGCCCGTGATATCTGAGCTCGGGGAGCCCAGTATTCTCTCTACCCCCAGCCTCTACTACCCTTGTTATTACCCATACATTAACCCAAAGGTAGTACTGACCACATACGTTTGTAAGAATAGCATTTACTTAGTAGCTTGGAAAAGGGTTAAGTGAATGAATTTTAACATGTCATTCAGCATGTCTGTTCTTACTCCACTTGCTTTCTACACTGGAGAAACCAGTCAGTGCTATCTACGAACCATACAGTATTTTCTAGCAGCTTTTGAGCTGCTCAGATGAAAAACTTTTATGAAATCCAAAGTAGTGAAGAGAAAAAAAAAAGCAACTTGCACGATTTTCATGTCAGCCATGTCAGCCAGAGCCTCCCCAGGTTTCTGTGAACTCTGGGCTTTGTTGCTCTATGCCTAATTTTCTTCCTGTGTGTGACTGGAATGGATTCCAGATTTCGGCTGAGACTCTTGTTTCAGTCTTCTCAAGGACTTGCCTGGGGTCATACATGGCTATTGTGATGAATGCTCTCCTGCACAGGGCGGGGCCTGATCTCAGGCACGAGAGCTTGAACAAGCCCAGTGCTACGGGAGGCGGCACCCACTCCACACCACTGCTGGCCTCTCTCCTGGGGACACTGTGTCCCAGCTTCGTTCCAGACTCCCCATTGGCCCTTGAAAAGAGCCTCGTCCTGAATCTCTGGTGAAACTCAGAGGTCTTAGAGGTGGACAAAAGCTCAAGACAGGATTACTTTCAAAGCACAGCTCTATCCGAGGCCCTCGGACTAGGCATTCCCGGCGGAATGCGTCTACTTTCCTTTCCCCAAACCAGTGATTCCCGTTTCAGGAGAGAGCAACATGCGTGTTCTTCATCTGGGATGGCCTAAATCAAGAAGCACACATGCTAATCTTTTGATCTAATGTGCATTGGTATCAATGGACTGTCCAAGCTACGCCTAGCTTCATTCTGACTAGTCATAATTTAGTTTTATGAATTGCTCCTTTTCTGCAGAATTAAGCCAATAGGCACTTGACTTCCCAATTATACAAATGCATCTGTTCATAGTGGATTTCATTTGGGGCAGAGTGGACGCATAGCCCTGAGAGCCGTCCCTCCTTCTAACCATCCCAATAGTATGCTCTCCCTCTCTGGGTGGGCTAGCTGGTGGACACTTTTAATATTCAAAGAGGAAAGGAGGGGGATACGCAGGGAGAAATGGCACAGAAAAGGAAGAAGGAGATGGAGAGGTAAGAGAAGTGGGAGCCACATTTTATCTGTGCAGTGCACACGCAGGTTTACAGTGGTGTGATTATGGCCTTCTGAGCTACAGAGACGGGTGTCCATTTCTTTTCATGGGAAATAGACCACTTCTATCTAGCTTTGAAAGAGGTTTTTGTTTTAAAGAATTTGATAATAAGTTTGGAAGGTAAATAAGTAGAAGGTGGTTGGGGGATTTCTCTATATACCTGTATCTCGCTATCAATGGAAACTGACTGAAATGAAAGATGGCATATATAAAATCGCTCTCCCTGGGGGCCAGGGCTGCCCTGCCCACACTTTACCTTCAGATGGGACAGGGTGAGTGTAGGCTAGGGAGTGTTGCTAGGAGGAGGAAGGTATGTATGGCCGCTGTGACCTGATTGTGTTGTCTGACCCCACCGTGACAAAACCATTCTCCCCACCTTACAGCCCAGGCAACTGAGGTTCTGAGAGGTTGAGAAACTGGCTTTATGTCACATCGCTTAGCAAAAGTTAAAGGCTCAGAGTCCAGTGACAAAGCTATTGGATCACAACACCGATACTTTGGATAAAAATATCATTCAGCTACCAGTTGTCAGTAACTATCAGATCAAACCAAATGCTTTGGGGTTTGTTTAGATTTACATAGACACAGATGACTGGGGTGGCAAGGATAGCTTAGACCTCCAGATACCTGGAGAAGATGTAGAGTGGTTGGTGGTATTGAACTTTCCCTTGGATTAACTAGAGCACTGCGGCCTCACTAACTGGTCCAGTTCCATTGCCTCTTCACCAGACACACCTTTGTCTTGTCTCCTTATTTTACATGCATGTCCCCCTACTTGATTGATTGGAACCTCCTTGAAGAGAGTGTTTGCATCATACAGGTCCCCCAAGCTGCGAAAGGTCACATGAATGCAGACCGAATTTCATTGAGTTGAGTTGAATGGAAATAATGAAAGAGAACCAAACCCTACTAAAAAGAGGAGGTGGGGTGGACAGGATAGGAGGAAGGGTGGGGATGAGGAGGGGAAAAACTAGATAAATCCCAAGCAAAGTAATTAGCCTGTAAAGAGTAGCTGATTACGCCGGGCGTGGTGGCGCAGGCTTGTAATCCTAGTACTTGGGAGGCTGAGACCAGAGGATCCGGGTTCGCGGCCAGCCTCAGCTACTTAGTGAGGCCCTCCACAACTTCGTGAGACCCAGTTTCAAAAATAAAGTATAAAAAATAGGGCCAGGGGTGTAGCTCGGAGGTAGAACACCCCTGGGTTCAATCCCCGGAACCGCAAAAAAAAAAAAAAAAAAGA
>PVJS01053873.1:0-13156 GCA_004027185.1 Glis glis
TTGCTCAAGCAGGTTGTATGGCCATGATTAATTTCAAAGCTGGGAAATATAAACACTCCATGTGCTTTTAAGTGGAGGAGAACTAGATGCTAGTGAAAAGTACTAATTCCCACAGCATGCCATATGGTAGAGGTATACTCAAAGAACTATGTGTCACCAATCTCTAACAGTGGGTAAAGTGGCTACTGCTTGTATTTTCTCCTACTTATGGAATGAAGAAGTAACTTAAGTCCCGACATATATTATAGAGGAAAACGATATGAAATTAAAATGTGAGTTTCCCTGTGAACTCTAAACTCTAATCTAGACAATATAAATATGAAGTTTGTTCCTATTTGTGTAAAGCTTTATGTAGAGTCCAAAATAAATAGAACAAATGATTGTGACTCTTAAAGATCTTTCACATAATGGGGGGGGGGAGTGAGGCAAACCCAAAGAGATGTGGTAAAAGCTGATCAATCTGATAAGCTATGGACTGGAAATCTTTATTACTTCCTTACTTACATAGGACAATGATAATGGTAACCTTGAGACTCTGCAAAACCCTAAAGTGTTTCTGAATCATTAACAGAAGATTAAATTATTTTCAGTATAGTTTGGGTTTGAGGCTATTATTGAATTTTAATACTAGACAAGGGGCGATTCATGCATGGTCTATATTACATAGTTCTAGTAACTTGAACCTCTGATGAGTGAGAGTATACCATTCTCTGATCATTTGTAAATAAAATTAGAGAAACAGATAAATATTAGCTTCCAGCAACATCTGCACAAGAATTGCTTATGCATATTGAGCAGTCGTGGTGATCTATAATGTGAGGGAGATGGAAGTGGTCCATGTGGGGCTTATAGAAAATGGCTATCTGAAGAAGAGATGAGAGGTGTTTCGGTGCATAAGAAGATGAAGGTGGGGAAAGCATGTTGGGAATAGAAATGAGGTGATTTAGAGACAGAAACGTAAACCTGGTCATATTTACTGTTTTTGTGCAGTCTGAGATATATAATGGAAAGTAGAAAGAGGAAGAAATTTCCAATAATACACCGTCTAAAAGCTTATGATAAGGAGCTTTTGTGTTACTCACAGTATAAATCCAAGTCCCTTCAGGTTCTCAGAAGGCAGGCTTGGGTGTGTTTGTAAGGTAGGTTGGATTAAGGAGATGCTGTCAAAGTTGTTGGTGCTAGAGTATAGAAATAGGTTTTTAGGAATTGCCTGAATAGAAGGGAAATCTTAAAGACTATAGGAAGGAGAAGTAGATTAGATATTCCCTAGGTTTCTGTGTGAGACTATCTCTCCTTTCACTGTTCCAATGATCACATCCATTGCAATGATGGCAATTATCATCCATATGCTTATAATTCTTATGTAGAAACAGAGACGCTACATCATAGAGTTGCAAAGTGTGTGCTCTTGAGACTGTCTGACTTGGAATTCCAACTACACCATTATCTGTCTGTCTGACTTGAAGCGAATTGTTAAGCCTCTCTGAATTTCAGATTAGTTTCCTAAACTGAAAACAGAGACAACTATGTCTCCTAAACTAACAGTGATATTATGCAAATTTAATGAGTTGATGCCTATGAAGCATTTGTATATCGCTGGTATAAACTAAGTGCTAAAGAAATGTTAGCTATTTTTTATGTCTACTAAGATCTGTTTTTTGAGAGGTAAATATGTATATGTATTTGTGTTCTGGTCATCTCGACTTGGGTACCCAAGAGAAACTTTAAGCTCAGCATGTCCAGGAATATCTGCTCTACCCTGACCTACTCTTACACTGTATTCTCATTGTATTCTGCCACTGATTATATCTCCAGTGTGCTCATCATTGCATCTCAAAGTTATTTGTCCCATATTACATGACAAATATAGTAGCATGGGCATATCTCATATGAATAAGTCCTCAAAAAGGGCAATGGAGAAGCTGGATTTTGTGCATGACTTCACGGTCATAAACTTAGGTAGAAATGCAATTGGAAATTGTAGGGGAAAGAATGTGGGCTTGAAAAGCAGGTCTCAGTTGTTGACATTACTTGAGAGCTGCTTTACTTTACAAATGCTTCATAGTCACAAAGCACAAAGCTTAGCAAAGGCAGGCTTGTACACAAGCAATCTTTTGTTGCTCTCAAACATTTTCACACCTCACCTCCTATTTTGTCCTCTACTCCCTCCAAAAGATAACGCAACATGTGGCAAAGAAAGAAGATACAGCTCTCTGTCATCAAGGAATCTCAGCATCCTCTTGGCCTACATTACATTGAAAAGGAGAGGTGTCATCCTCTGGAAAGATTCCTGAAGGACACGAGTTGTGTCATTTAATGGGGGGGGTATGCTTTGATAGATGGATGACACAGTGTAGGGGAAGAAGATGACATTTCAGGAAGAAGTGATAGATAAAAAGAATAGTAGTGACAGGTCAAACAATATATGAAGATATCAACATTTCTTGCAAATCATTTAATAAAAATGTCAATAAGCAAACAACAGACTGGCAATAATACAATCAAAATAGGTAATTTAAGTGAAGGGAGTAGTTTAACTGAACTCAACATGACTATTAACACTTATTTGCTGTTCTCTGTGGAATAAAATACTAAACAACAAGAACTCAAAGTGAATAAAATTGTGTCCAATTTACAATCATATGAAAAGATAGTGGGCTCGGAGCCAAAAAATATTCCTCAATTAAGCTTCGTTTCAATGGCTTTAGTTTCACCAGCTGGATTTTTATTTAAAGTGTTTTTTTAAACTACTGTTATTCAACTTTTTGAAAAGCAGGATTTTCCTTTTAATGGATAATCTGTTTCTTTTTGTAAAATGAAAGTCAGCAATAACCGGTGTTCTGCACACATGGAAGCACAATAAAATTGACACAGAGAAATGGAAGGCACAGCTCCTGTGCTCGGAGACGTGATATTCTATGAAGAAGAAATATATGACAAATGGGATGGAGGTACATGTGGGTCATGGGCATACAGCTCATCGGACCAACCTTTTTTTCAGTTTAAGAGTGTGTATTTTGGTTGCCAGTCAACTTACTTGATAAGTCATAATTGAGGTTCTGTGCTTAATGTAAGCACAATGATTTTTGAGGACAACTTCTCAATAGAAGGGCAGGTTAGGATCAAAATGTTCCAACTAAGGATACGAACATATGCAGTGCAATTTAGTAAAATTTTCATTCATTCATATATATATATATATATATATATACACATATATATTCATATACATATATGTATATATTCATATATATATATATATATATATATATATATATATATATTGTTTAAAATTCTGGGACTCCAAGAGGTAAGCTTTTTATCACCTGGAAAATTTTCTTTCATCGAGATGCTGAATAAATTAGACATTACTATACTAGGAAACATATTTCATCTTTCATCCTGCTTTTTATATTTTAGGATAAAAATCAAAATCAAAATATATAGATATATACGATGTTCCTGTGTTAGAAAATTCAGTATTAAAGGTTCAGTAGGTTAAAGTTCTGATTTTTTAAATGTCAAGAGGTTTAACATCATGTTTTATCTTTACACGTGCAAATAAAGTTGAAAAATTGGAAATCTGCAGATAGTCTAATCTGATCAGCAAATGTTTGCATGCCTACCACGAGCAAATCCAAATGCTGTGGATGCCAGGGGGTGGGGCATCGTCTCCACCCTCCCTGACCCACTCATTCACAGCCATTGAGATGCCCCTAGAAAGAAACTATTCTAGGCTTACAGAGAGCTAATGCAAAAGCAGGGTAAACTGAGAAACAAAGTAGGGGAAGAGCACATTTAATTGGAAAAAAATTGCAATGAGTCTTATTAAAATCCCTTAGGCAATCTTTTCCTTCCTTCCTTCCTTCCTTCCTTCCTTCCTTCCTTCCTTCCTTCCTTCCCTACCTCCCTCCCTCCTTCCCTCCCTTCTTTCCTTCTCTCTGTCTCTCTCTCTCTCTCTCTCCCCCTCTCTCTTTCTTTCTCTTTTTCAGTTTGCTTCTCTGAGAATCAATCTATGGAGGACAGGACCTCTTGGTAGAGTGCAACTAGGAGCCCATGATCTCTGTGGGCAGTCTCACCCAAAAGACAAAGAGGAGAGGAAGACACCAGCTTACACCTGCCCTGTTTCTCCTTCCAAACTCACTACTAAGAGTAAAGTGAAAGAGGGAATAGAGGGAGGCCAGGATTGCAGTTGTAACACATGGTCTTCTTGATGAAAGGAAACCTCACAGGTGGAGAATCAACATTTCCCTAAAAGTATGTATCAAATACTGTGGGCCAAGTGCTACATCCTGGAGCAGGTCCTACTCCTCCCTTCCCACATCAACACCCCACCCCATTCCAGTATCAGCACAAAGGAGCTGACATCCATCTTGTTCACACACGGCTTGAAGACAAGGGCTTACCACAGACATACCACAATGGTCCCCTTACTGTTTCGCTCTTCACAGACAGCCAGTCATCATGGGTGATGAGTTTCTCGCTTCTCTCCACAAAAAGACCCACAGACTCATGACCAGCTTAAAGCAAAGATAATTTTGTTGGGATTTTTTTTGTCAACTACTGTAGGCAAAGAAAGATTATTGCTGACTTTTTTATCTAAATATACTTTAAATTTGGATGGAAATTCTATTTTGGACCACAAATTAGTTCTGAGCCCTACAAAAATGACATTTTTGGCTCTACTTTATATGGAACCAAAGGGAATTGTTCATTAACATTTGCAATCTGTTTCTTTGTATTCACGGTCTGATGGAAATGACTTGGGAGCCAGAAAATGTGAAATGAATTTCCATCTCTCTCACTGATTTCATGTGTTACTTTGGACAGAACTCTTAATTTCCCCTGAACATACTTTCTTCACCTGTAAAATGGGAATAACAATAACAGCAAATATTTGCTTCATTGCATAGTTTACTGTACCTAATTTTTCTCTCACTATTGAGAAGGCTCATGTCAATAAGATTTGGAAAATGAAAGTTTCATTTAAGTGCAAGTTTCAATGGCATAAATCACTTTAAGGAACATCACATGTCTAAATACTTGATATAAAATATCATAAACCATTCCTTTTCATTTTTAAAACGATGATATGTCCACATTAAAAAGCGTTGGCAGTAGCATGTAATAACAATGATTAAATTACATTGTTGGTAACACGGTTTTCTCATAAAGCAGATGTGTCCTTATTGCCAAATTTTCAGTGCAAACAGTCTCTAATAATTTCTAGGTTATGGTAGACTTTTATTATATGTGATTTTGTGTTTCTGAGGGACAACATGATACCTCAGCCCACAATAGCATGTTAACTATTATACAGTTCTTCAGTGTAAAAACTCAGATAAAAACAGACACACTTAGAGTTGGTTTTTTATTCAAAAATAATCTTTTTTTGTGGGGTTGGGGATCAAACTCAGGGCATGCTAGGCAAGCATTCTGTCACTGAGCTACACCCTCAGAACCCAAATAATCTATGTCATGTTTTCTTTAAATAGCAAGCTCATTATTTCAGCCTCCTAAAAAAAAATCCTAAGTTTGTATAACTTATAAGGAACACTTCTGTCACCAGAACAGGCACACACTGCTCTCAGTCACGAAATGAAAACAGCCTTTCAGATTTCTTGCTGTATTCTTGGAAGCAGGAGAGTCTCTTCAGATATAGCATGTGGCTTTACGTCTTTTAAGTAAACTTTCATTATAAAGATGCTCAATATGTAAAAAAAAAAAAAAGGACCTCCTAGTTATTTCCTCAATTGTACATTGACATTTACCTATTGAATCTAAAGAGGTTTATTTCGACTGCACTTTTATTTTATGACAGTCAGAGATTGAGCTGCACAGTTCTGCATGTTTCTCAGTTGTATTACTAGGTGGGTATTGAGGCTAACCTTGGTTTTGCTGAAAGAACAACAGCAAGGCTACCTTAAAGGACTTTATTCCCCTTGCAAAGTGGCTCGAGGGTGGGTGACAGTCAAGTGGAAGCTATGTCTCTCGTTCAGCAGTCATTCTCAAATACAAAGACAGATACCTGGGTGCTCCCTGGATGTTATTTGGCTGGTTAGGATGGTGACCTGGGAGATTTCACTTTTTAAAAATAAAAACTTTACAGGTCAGCCATGTGTCAGCATGACTGTTTCTTGAAGACCTCCCTGAATTCAGAATAAATATCCCTGGGGCAAAGGGTATAGCTCAGGGATAGAGCATTTGCCTAGCAGGTGCAGTGTTCTGGGTTTGATCCCCAACATGGCAAAACAACAACAACAACAAACAAACAAACAAAACAAAACAAAATCACCAGAATAAATGCCCCACTGTGTAGTCATGTGTCACCTTGTAGTTCCAGCACCAACATTTTGAATTCGGCTTTCTGTGGGCTTATTTCCTATTTGTGGCACTTGTGTGCAGCTGGTGTTTGGCCTCTTGACTTCTATTACATTCACACTATAAACACCATGTTTTTTATTTTGCCAATTTCTACCCTAACCTGGGATATGTTGATGTTTGGGCCTGTATCCAAGTGCTTAGACCATTGATTAAGTTACTTTTTCCGTTTGTTGAGTGTGTAATATGTGCCCAGTAGTTGCATTTCTTACATACATGAGAACACGGAGGAGTGGATCCCATCCGCAGCAATCTCTCCCAGGAAAGGAGCACAGAGAAGAAAGAAACAGCAAAGTGACTGAGGTGGAAAGGGAAAAACAACAACAACAATAATAAAAATCCAAACATCAAAACCCCAAACAGAAACACAGACTATCCCTGTAACCTCTTTTTTTTTTTTTTTTTTGTGGTACGGGGATTGAACCCAGGGGCGTTCTACCTCCGTGCTACACCCCCGGCCCTAATTTTTATACTTTATTTTGAAACTGGGTCTCACGAAGTTGCGGAGGGCCTCACTAAGGAGAGAGAGAGAGAAAAAGTGAGAGAGAGAGAGAGAAAAAGAGAGAGAGAGAGAGAGACAGGGAGAGAGAGAGAACAAGAGCGCTGAGGCTGGCCGCGAACCCGGATCCTCCGATCTCCGCCTCCCAAAGTACTGGGATTACAAGCGTGTGCCACCATGCCTGGTTTCCCTGTAACCTCTTACACCTTTGCTCCACTATATATTATACAATTTTAGCCATTAGTGTGGTGCAAATTTTTATTTAAAAGAAAAGACTATCATCTTTACTGTTAGAGTTTACCTCAAACTCTTAATCCAGATATACTAGAAAACATTAATACCAGGCACAAATTTGAAAGGCAATCCTTAATAGTCCTAACAGACTACTGAACAGCTCTGACTTGGCTGCCTCTTACATGAAATAATTATATTATTTAGGCCATCAAGGTTATTTTCAACCTGAGCCACCTGTCATGTCTTCAAAGTGGGGTGCACATATGTTAATCTTATTCTATGATGTTGTTTTTGCCATAATAGGCCACTCTCCCCATTGGGATGCAAGTGCAATGACTGACTCCGGAACTGAGACTGGGTTCTAGTTAAGGTAAACTAACTAATAAGCTTCCAAACCTGCCCATAATCTGGACTTCTTGGTAGCTTATTCAGCCTCAGCACCTCAGGACTGAAAGTCCCCTGGTCCCCAGGTGGCTACGGGAAAAGTCTTATTTTCTTTCCTTTCTCCTGGTTAGCCCTTGCTACACTAAATGCCATCTCTTTTATTCTATGGATAATGAGATGTGCTTATCACAGCAGTTTATTGAACACACACACATGCACACACACACACATACACACACACACACACATACACACACATTAGCCACGTAGAATTATAATTAATGGAAGAAAAGGAAAAAGCTTTGCACAAACGGTGACAATATTCAAAGGACCAATCCATAGAGGACAGAGACATCAGGATTCAGATTTGATGAGTAATTTTCCTAGGCCACGCGGCCCCAAAAATATCATCTGACACAGATCTTCCTTTGATTTTCACTTAGGTTTAATGGTTGAATAATCATGGCTCATAAGTTTATCTTTAATAACAGTCACAGCAGACAGTTTATTAACAGATTCTGCAGGCTGCAGGGCTGTCATTTGCTGTTATAGTGATTGTCTGTTTTAAATATCACAGCTGTTGGTGTTTTTATTTATTTATTCATGATTTGATTCCTGCCTCTCCCACATCTCTGATGCTCAAAGGCAGGCTCTTTTCCTTTTTTCTTTGAATTGTGAAAGGCTGCTGTGACAGCCCCTAGCCCGGGCCGTGGAGTGTCACACAGGGTCCCATGGTGCTGAACAAAAAGCCATGTCTTCCTGAATCAGGCAGAGAGCTCTTTATGAGAGCTGAGCCTTCTTGTGGGGGCCTTTCTCTGGCTGTGAGTGGCAGGCATGAATGGAATCCTATCAGGGTCTCTGGGCCAGTGAAGACCCGTCTTCATGTGTTTCTTGGCCAAGAAAGTGGAGCCACTAGGAAAAATGCAAAAGCCTGGGTCTCCAGTTCCCGATGCAAAATTCGATGACACTGTGAATAGACATAGGAAGCACTGTCATGTGCACTTCCAAATTCAGCTGAGAAGCATCTTTCATTGAGTTGTGGGGGGACAGGTGTGCATTTAACAGATGACATTATTGCATTTGTCTTCAGAAAGGCCCCGTGAGTCAGGGTGGACAGAGGGTATAAAGAGAAAACTGGAGGCTCAGGCAAACATTTCCAGTCTCCTGATTTCTGATTCAGCACTGTCATGGGCCTCGATGCCTCGTATTTTCAGCATAACCTAAAGTTAGGTAGAGGAAGCTGCTGCTGCTGCTGCTAGGGAAGCCTGGACATGCCCTGACTACCAAAATCCTCCTCCTCTCCCCTGGGGAAATAGGCTACAATCTCCATATCCTCTGAGTAAATAAACAGTGTCCTCACCTGATGCATAGGAGAGGGATGAAATCTGATATTCTACAACTTAAGTTCATATGATTGAGGGCACATGGTGACCTACATTCACTTTGAAATGTAAATAACTGATCTCAGTTAATTTCCTATAAGCAGACTTGGATCCCTGGGAGGCCAGGGGAAATGGGGAGAAGAAAGACATGAGAGAAGAATGACAAAGGAAAATGACAAAGAAAAGCATCTGCTTCTGGATCTTTCCAGGGTCATGCTCTGGGCCCTACATAATCCAGGATGTGCCTAGGAGTTTCTTGCCAAATTCAGCAAAAGGAGACTTGGAAGTTCTCTGCGACCCCTGTTGCTCTGGGAAAGGGGACGCCATGATCGGCAAAGAGCAGTAGTCCCTGCCTTCACTACCATCAGCAGATTTGTTTTTTAATAAGTGCTTTTGCAAAGGAACAGTAGAAGCTAGTGTGCAGTAATATTTCAGAAGTTAATAGTGGGTGCCAGGAATTATGGAGTGCTTTAATTTTACTACTGCCTTGCTAATGTCTTTATCAAAATAACAAGTGCCAAGACATGATACGCATTGGTTATCAGAGGCAGAGCTTGGGGTCAGCACTGTGAGCCCTTCCACGTGTCTGGCTTGGAGTCACTCCCCAGTGTCAGGTTGAAACCAGATGAAGACATTCTCTTCAACGGATGTGATGTCCTATCCCTGCACCTGTGGCAAAGCAGTCTCAATACCAGCATCATCAGTGTCACATTCATGTAGCTTGGTTGTTCCCAAATTTTGCCCCCATGTGCTCCAGGAGTCTGCAAGCTGCATACCCGTGCTCTCAGCTCAAACTCCAACAATTATGTCATTGTCACCATAATACAAATGCAATATATGTAATTGTTAACATAACAGATATGGGGTTTGTTTTATTCAAAACCCTAGCCAGGCGTGGTGGCGCACGCTTGTAATCCCAGTACTTGGGAGACTAAGACTGGAGGATCCGGGTTCTTGGCCAGCCTCAGCTACTTAGTGAGACCCTCCACAACTTAGTGAGACCCTGTTTCAAAATAAAAGAATAAAAAATAGGGCTGGGGGTGTAGCTCAGAGGTAAAATGCCCCTGGGTTTAATCCCCGGTACCCCAATAAAAAATCTGCTATGGTTCCCCATTTCACTGCAGAGGAAAGCTCAAATCTTTGTACAGGCCTACAAGGCTCTGATGTGGCCTGGCTTTTTTTGTGTGTACCTCTCTTTTTTTTTTTTTTTTTTTTTTTGTTCACACTGCTAAAGGGACCTTGAGCTCCTGGCTGCTCTTTGAACATGCCAGGTAAGCTCATACCTTAGGACCAGTGTCCTAACATTTTTCTGCCTGGAATGCTTGACACTCACATGTCTGCTTGGCTTGAATCATTAGTCCTTGGAATATTTTTGCTCAAACCTCACCTTTTCAATGCAACCACATTGATTAACACTGAAGCCTGTTTCATTTCCAACTTCTGTTCCTCCTTACCCTGTTTTATTTTGTCTCCATTGCATTTAGCATCTTCTAACATTTTAAACTGCTAGAATTAGAATGTAAGTACCTTGAGAAGAGGAATCAGTTTTTTATTGGATTTCATGACTTTCAGTAGTGCTACAGATTTTTTTTTTTGGTACTAGGTATTAAACCCAAGGGCATTATATCTCTGAGCTACATCCCCAGCCCTATTTTATTTTATTATTTTATTTTATTTTGAAGGAGGGTCTCACTAAGTGGCTGAGGTTGGCTTCAAACCTGCGATCCTCCTATACTGGGATTACAGGCCTGTGACACTGCACCTGGCTCTCAGAAATATTTGTTGAATAAATAAATTTCTCTTATGTGCCCAAACCTATTATATTCTAACGATACAAGAATTTACAAGCCATGCATGCTTGCTTATAATTTAGTGGAGAAAATATACAATTAACAAGTGGATACAGGAAACAGGACAATAAAATACATTAGGGGAACAATCACAAAAAGACAATTGAGTGGAGTTTAGTAAATTTCTGTGTGTGTGTGACATATGCTGATTGTGGTCACATTCTGCATTGCATTGTTACAGTTTCTACCACTGAAATGGCTCCTCTAATGTGATGCAGTACATCAGTATTCATTGTGGTCTCCAAGGAGCACTATGACTTTCAGGTGCTCCACACCTGAAGAAATTTAAGAACTGCTATTTGATTGCATGATGGTTTTCAAAGGACATTCACATGTATTTTTTCTCATCTAATTTTCATTATAACCTTCAAAGTTCAGGTATATGTGTTATCTTCTTTAATAAGGTCTCTCTCTTTTGCGTGTGCCAAACAATCGCGTTTAAGGTAATTTTATAAATTTAGAAACGGGGTCTATGAGATTCCTTTCTGTTGCTGTTGTCAGTGCTGTGGCTGTTACTCCTGTGTTCACATTTCTTTCCTTCTTTTGTTCTCACTTTTGGTCCACCATTGAGGACCTTTCTCTAACCATAAGATTAAACTCTGCAATAATTGCTAAGAGTGGAAAAGGGGCCGGGCGTGGTGGCGCACGCTTGTAATCCCAGTACTTTGGGAGGCGGAGAACAGAGGATCCGGGTTCGTGGCCAGCCTCAGCTCTCTCACTCTCTCTCTCCCTGTCTCTCTCTCTTTCTCTCTCTCTCTCTCCTTGGTGAGGCCCTCTGCAACTTCATGAGACCCGGTTTCAAAATAAAGTATAAAAAATAGGGCCGGGGGTGTAGCGCGGAGGTAGAAGTCTTTTTTGATGAGTAATTTTATACTTATATTTAAGTATATATCCTTGAATGTGGCTGATACCAATTTAGACTAAGATCTTACAGAAATTAAGCAAAATTTAAATGTCCTTAGAAGTTGGATAAATTATTAAGCTTAATATTCTGACTGATACTTTCAGTATAGTTCATTCAGGAAGAAATAAGAAAAAAAAACAAAACACCATTTGTTTGTTTTTTGACTTGTGTGACTCTTTCAGGCAGGTTCTAGGTAAACTTGGTTGAATAAGCCTAGAATACAAGGTAACAGAGTCTATATATATACCCACCATTTCAAATGAAGCTCTAAAAGGCAGGCTTTAAACCTATGAAGTGATTCCTCCAGTACAGTATGTCATTCTGATCATAACTACTATTGTAGTGATAATTATTTTAACCCTATTATCAATTGAAGAAAAATAGAATTTGGATAGGATATAGAAGGATGGAGAAAAGAAGTGATTAGAGGGTGGAGTGGGAAACATTAAGTTCACTGGGGTTTTGAGTTTGCAGCAGTGCAAGGACAGGCTTAGTGACAGTTCCTATCTTTGTAGGTGAGACTGTGTATCTGATTAACTATGTATACCTGCTCTCAGCTTCCACCAAGAAAAAGGCACACTTGCATGAGTAAGAATTTGCTTGGGCCGTTGAGAAGGTCTGATAGTCTGTGGGACAGCTGCCATTTGCTATCCCCTATGCACCATGGCTCCAGGTTGTAGCACAGACAGGAGATGGAAGGCTCACAGCTTGCTAGCGGAAGTCTCTGAAATGGATGGTCCCTGAAATGCCTACTCTATGTAGGCAGGAAGAAATCTCTGTCTCTCAGCCACCTGAGTTTTAGTTAGTAACACAAATAATGATGAGGACACCATCCGTCTATGAAAAGCAAACTTCCTAGTACTGAGCCTCACCCCATCCTGCTGAGTCCTTTATAATTGGTTTGGGAACTATTAAATACAGGCCGTTGTCGTCGCTGTTATTCTGTGCTGGTGCCTGAGTCGTTTGCTTGTCATTATTGTGCATTAACGGGAGTTGATTGGAGACACTTCACTTTGTTTATAAAGATGGCCTCTGTGAACGGTGGCATGGCACTTTCATTTCATGGAATATAAACACTTAAGTGAGTGTCTGCAAGTCACACTGATTCAGAAAGAAGTTCTACTTTAGCAAGTTACTCCTCTGCAGTAAGTAAGTTGAGCACTTTTGGGATTTCTTTTGCTCTTTGGATCAATAATTTACTATTTGGAAAATTAATGTCTTGAAATGTATTATGTAATAAGTTCAAGTTGATGGGTTACACAGATAGGAAAATTGGGGCAATGGCATAGTTCATTCCTCCTTAAAAAATCTATAATATAATATTATGTGGATAAAATAATAAGATGAAAATACAAATTTTCTTTTTTTTGTTTTTTTGCGGTACCGGGGATTGAACCCAGGGGCGTTCTACCTCTGTGCTACACCCCCGGCCCTATTTTTTATACTTTATTTTGATACCAGGTCTCACGAAGTTGCAGAGGGTCTCACTAAGTAGAGAGAGAGAGACAGGGAGAGAGAGAGA
>PVJS01053874.1:0-13148 GCA_004027185.1 Glis glis
TCTCTCTCTCTCTCTCTCTCTCTCTCTCTCTCTCTCTCCTTAGTGAAGGCTCTCCGCAACTTCATGAGACCCAGTTTCAAAATAAAGTATAAAAAATAGAGCCGGGGGTATAGTGTGGAGGTAGAACGCCCCTGAGTTCAATCCCCGGTACCGCAAAAAAAAAAAAGAAAGAAAAATAGTAACAAAGAAAAAACCCAGGGCTCTTTCAATTATTATAAATATTATTAATTAAAACACAGTAGTCCCCCTTATCTGTGAAAGTTATGTTCCAAGACCATCAGATAGTACTGAATACCAACTATACTACTATGCTTTCCCTATACCTACATGCCTATTATAACATTTAATTTCTAAACTAGGTACAGGAAGGGATTAACAACAATAATCATGAAATAGAACAGTAACAGTATACTATAATAAAATTGCCAGCATCACTACTCTTGCATTTTGGGGCCATTATTAAGTAAAATAATGATTAGTTGAAGACAAGCACTGTGATACCAGGACAGCGGATCTAATAACCAAGACAGCTACTAATGAACTAACAGACGGGTAGTATATACAGCGTGGATACACTGGAAAAAGCAGTGATTCATGTCCCAGGCAGGATAGAGCAGGATGGCGGGACAGTTCATCATCTGTGACACTCACAATGGTGAGTAATGAATCCTTTAAAATTTAAAGATTTTTGGAATGTTCTATATAATATTTTCTGGAATGTTCTATGTAATATTTTCAGACATGGTTGACCCTGGTAACTAAAACCATGGAATGTTAATCATGAATCAGAGTCCCCAAACAAACTGCCAAGTGTTTTTATTGTTGGGGTTCACAAATGGCTAAGTACTTCTGTTGCTTAAATTTCATTTTTCTTCAGACCATACTACTGTGTATGTGCATACCTGTGAGCGTTACTGGGGATTGAACCCGGGGAGTCTACCTCTGAGCTACACCCACAGCCCTATTTTATTTTTATTTTTTATTTTGAAACAGGGTCTCACTAAATTGCTGAGGCTGGCCTCGAACCTGCAATCCTCTTGTCTCACCTGCCAAGTACTGAGATTACAAATGTATACCACCCCACACCCAGCCAGGCCACACTATTAAGAAACACAGACAAGGATAAATTCATTTACAACAACTCAAAGAATATCTCCAATGGTGGAAATCCTTTAATAAAAAATACTTTGGTCACCGGGCGTGGTGGTGCATGCTTGTAATCCCAGTACTTGGGAGACTGAGACAGAGGATTGCAGGTTTGCAGCCAGTGTCAGCAACTTAGTGAGACCCTGTTTCAAAATTAAAAAAAAAAAGAATAAAATAGGTCTAGGGGTGTAGCTCAGAGGTAGAATGCCCCTGGATTCCATCCCCAGTAACACACACACACACACACACACACACACACACACACACACACACACACACACAGGCTAGGGATGTAACTCAGTGGTAGAACTCCACTGGGTTCCATCCCCAGTACCATACACACAAAACAAACTTTGGTCAATTGCCCAAGAGAGTTCCTTTTGTTCAGACTCAATCTGGAAATTGTTCTTCCTTCCAAAAGCCAGAACAGACAAACACTGCAGCACGTCACGGGTATTCGGTTGGGAGCAGAGCTCCAGGGCTTCGGTTGGAGGGAGGCTGAGCGCTGCAGCACCGGTGGGCCTAGAGGTGGCCATGCCAGGATGGGTGCCACCTGAACCCTGCCTGTCTGGTCCCCTCCCCACCCAGGACTCTGGCCTTTGTTTTTTCCCCTTGTTGTTGTCTGTGTTAGACCAGAGACGCTGTTCTTGGTGACTGGAGGTTAGGTATGGAAGACAGGCAGGACCCGATGTGAGAACGCTGGTTATGTGATGGACTGCACTAGCGATTCCTGAGAGACTGGACCGGCACCTCGAAGACTACACTCAGACGTTAGCATGCACACCCACAAACAGCCGTCCCAGACCTCTAATCTCACTTTATGACCAAACTGTAATTATATTACAGCAATTACTTGAATATTACATTTTTATTACTGTTATGTCATTATGTCTACTAGGAAAAATATATGCCTACTTTAACCAATAAAATTCTTAATGACTCAGTTAAGCTGTGTCTACATGAAACCCCTGACTTAAACATTTTAGTCAAACTAAATTTTAGGGCCTGGGGGAAGAAGAGGATTACTTTCCATCTGTGTGATTGCCCCCAAAGCAAGGAGACTAGATGTACTTCTAGAGGTTAAAAAGTTCCAGCCAAGGCTAAACAGAAAGTTATGACGGTTATGTTTAAGAGCTGAATTTATAAAGCCATCAATTCTTTATCATAGTCTGTTGGTCAGTTCCAGCTATTAGCAAATAGTAGAGCTACAAGCTCAGGAAACACCAGCGTCTCCATCCTCCAAGCGCCCAAGAGTGGTTTTATGTAGCTCCAAAAGGGTGAGTAGGCTCCACTGGGAAGAGATTCTTACAGACCACCTATGTCAATTTTTTTGGAATCCAGGGATTTATTTGGAACTCACTGAGGACACTGTGGTACTGATATTTTTAATCATTCTATTTTACTTCATTACCTCTTGGAAGGTAGTGTCTCTTTCTCCGTAGGCCAGAGGCCTGTAGAGCTGGCTGAAAAACTCCAGGCTGTGAGACTTAGTGTATTTTCTCGACGGGGACCTCTGACCCTAACCGCCTCCCAGTTCAGCCAGAACACTGTGCCCCCCTTCCCCGAGCCAGGCAGGCCTAGACAAGCATAGAATGCTGCCTGTCTCAGAAATAATCCTGTACTTCGAGAGTCAGAGTTCAGACCCATAAATCTGAGGATTTCCCATCTGAACTGAAATAAGTAAAAATATCTAGATTTAGTCACTTTTTTTTTGGTGGTACTGACTGAGGATTGAACCTGGGATCTTCTGCTTCTGAGCTGTACCCCGAGTCCTATTTTAGGTTTTATTTTGAAACAGGGTCTTGCTAAGTTTCTTAGGCTGGCCTCGAACTTGCAATCCTCCTGTCTCAGCCTCCCAAGTATATGGGGATTACAGGCATGCACTACCATGCCTGGCTAGATTTAGTCACTTTAAAAATTTTTTTCACATATATGTTATATATGTATTTTATACCCAGATTTTCTATGCATCAAACAAACACTTTATTACAAGAAAAAGAAGTGACTCACGGGTTTTTGTTTCCCCCTAGATAAATCAAGCCCAAGACAGTTTTTGCTTCATTTTTAAAAAATCCTTTTGGCAAATACATGTTCTCTATACTGCTATGTAAAATTCAGGGCCTAATTCTAAAGTTATGTGCATCTGCTGGACACACACACTCTTAAACATTCATGACTGCTCCAAATGTGAAAAGTATTACCAGGTCTATTTTTAACATTGTTTTGGCAAGGCTGTCGCTGTGGAAAGAAATTCCTATAGAATCTTAATGAGAAAGCTGAATGATTCTTTGAAATGTGGTTCTGATTCCCTAACTTACTAAGTGGTGATGTCACCAGTGCTGAGCAGCATGAAACAGGGGGATCGCTGATTTGCCAGTGCTGGAGAGACATGGGGAGCAAGGAAACCCATCTCCCTCGCAGCTGCACCCCACCAGCTCAGAGGTCACACGTGTCCCTATGCAGGACAAGCCGCGCACACCTGGCTTGTCATCTCTGTGAGTTTACATCACGGAAGGGCGCCCTGTTTACATGCATTTGTTATGCAACTTGATCTGCCCCTCTGGCCTTTTTTTCTGTTACCCCTTTTTTCTGTTTGTTTTGCAGAAAAAGGAAAAGAAAACCTTGTTTTCAACTGTTGGAGAAATATGGGCTTCCTGCAGCTCTTCCGAGTCCCCACCTACACTTAGTTAGCAAGTAAAAAGTTGAAAGAAGTCTGGCAGGACAGGAGGACTTGCCTGTGTATTGAAGGAGGCGTTTCCTCGTGTTCTCAGTCTCCCCAGCGCTCTTCACACCCTTCCAACCAGTTTGACTCCCATTGATCCTGGGTGGGCACAGGCCCTGTTATAGTTTGTAGTTAAAATGTCTCCAATAAGCTGGGCATGGTGGAGCACGTTTGTAATCCCAGTACTTGGGAGGCTGAGACAGAAGGATTGCAGGTTCGGGACCTGACTCAGCTACTTAGTGAGGTCCTCCACAACTTAGTGAGACCCTGTTTCAAAATAAAGAATAAAAAATAGGACTGGGGGTGTAGCTTGGAGGTAGAATGCTCCTGGGTTCAATTCCCTGTACCGCAAAAAAAAATGTCCCCAATAGCTCATGGGTTGGAAGCATGTCCCCTGGTGTAACCAGGTTCAGAGGTGGGGCCTGTTGGGAATGAGGTTTGGGAGACTATATCTCCTCTCCTCTCCTCCCCTTCCCCTCCCCTTCCCCTCCCCTCCCCTCCTCTCCTCTCCTTTCTCTCCTTCCAGCCATCCTCCTACTGCTGCTTTGATATATGCCTCAGAGCTTGCCCCATGGACTGAACCTCTGAAACCGTGAGCCCCCAGTGAACCTTTCCTCTTCTATCTTGTTGTTGTGGGGTATCTTGGTCACAGCAGTGGGAAGGCAGACTAAAGCAAGCCTCACAGGAACGAGGTGCGAGGGTGCATGGCTACAGGCAGCAGGTGGGCCTGGGCAGGGTCGCACAGATGGTGTCTGCACACAGCAGCAGGCTGGGGCACAGGGCAGGGCTGACTTCCAGCTGCGCCTCACTGACTAGGCCTCGTGGCCCAGGAGCTGCATCAGCTGAGGTCCACTTGGAGGAGTGTTTTCTAATTTCTCGGCCTAGAGGAAGCACTTTTCTGTAATTCTTCTGCTCTAAGAGGACGTGTTTTTCCTGTTTGTACAAAGTCCCTCTGTGTGCTCAAGGAGCCCTGGGACTGGCCCTGGAGGAGGCAGGACATGGTATACCAAAGGGTAGAGCTCTGCAGCATGAGTACTGGCAGCATTGACTAGAAATGAAGTCATGGTTCTATGGAAACATTGCTACAGAATAAGTTCTTTCATCCTGGACAGCAAGGCTGGAATCTTGCAAAGTTATAGGATCAGCCGTAGACAATTTCCATCTAGACAGAAGCCTGCCAAACCAGTACCTACAGAGCGTCACAGGTCCCACACAACTTAGGGGCCAGCGTGGCTCTGCATTGGTGGAAATGGAACGTGAGGAGTGGCCTAGCTGCTCTTAACCCTCCGTGAAGTCAGAGTCACTGACGTTTAGAGCAGGAAGAAGTGTTGGGCCCTGTAAGATCCATTCCTGACATTCCAAGGTGGGCACAGGCACTTAGGCCTGGCCCTCACTCCCCCCGGAGCTGGTGTTTCCTCAGCCACAAGAGCCTTTCCCTCCTTCTCTCCACCTCTCCACATGCATCTTCTGATCCTGATGTCTAGAGCTTTGGGAGAAAGGATTCTGATTCCTGGGACCCACTGGTGTTCCTCTTCCTTCCACTGGTTCTTTGAGAGAGAATATTAATGGCCCAGTGACGTCCACCATCCTCCCTGGCCACCCATGATGGCTCAGAGCTGTCTACCGACAGTCTCTGTCCCGCCCCTCTCCAGGCCCAGCCAAGTCTGCCACGGCACCGCCCGCTCTCACTAGCGCAGGGGAGTCTGCATTTCTGCACTGGGTTCCTGCCGGCCCTTTCAAGTCCCTGAAATGGCACAAAGACCCATCCTGTCGCTCCTCTCCACACCTTCCTAGACACTTCTGTTGGCTTCCCCTCGACCCTCCGGCTGAGCTCCTCCTTCCACTAGGTGGGGGAGGGCTGCTGGAGCCCCCTGTTGACACTTGCCTCTGAAGAGATGGCTGCTCGGCCCGCTGAGCAGCTCAGACATACCCAGAATCCAGCCTAGAGCCCTGGTTAACACATGACTTGGACAGCGGTTTGGGCTAATGCTCTACACTCCCTTCAGCTGGCCTAGCTCCAGCGCCAGACGTTGGTCGACTGCTGTCTTCTGCCTATGAGCCCCACCAAAGCTCAGCAGGTGTCACAGCGGAGGTTACCCTGGGGATGACATGCAGCATTTGAACCCGCTCTTTGAAGCTTCTTTGTCATTGCAAAACAAAATGATTTTTTAAATATACTTTTATTGGTACATGGTAGTCTCACATCTTACTGAAGTTCAGACTGAAAATAGAATGTTCACTTGTCAAATCTATATATTCAGAATGAGCACTCTTATCTCAAACTATTACATGTATAATGGTGCATGTTACTGTAAGTTAGATTCTGCAGAAAGAACTCATTTATTGTTGGAATAAATTATGATTTTATAAACTACAAATAAATGTTAGCTTCCTTTCAGAGACCGCCTTTCACAGACCAGTATCACATTATTCTGTACCCAAAGGCCACCTAAGACATGACTGAGACACCATGTGATGTACTGTCACATCATCCTGCCCAAGAGAGTGGCCAGGGAAGAGCCCCTCGGGGCTGGTAGCCATGTTGCTTCTCTCTGTGACCAATTACATGCGCTGCTGCCATTGCCCAAGATTGGCTTTGCCTTTAATGACTAATTCTGACTGATTAATTTTTGCAAAATCCTCTACAAGCTCTGTATCAGTTAGCTAATGCCATCTAACAAACATCCCCAAACCCAGCAGTTCAAACCAATAAGCATTTATTATTGCTAGTGAGTTCAGAGATCCTCCAGTCTTGGCTGGACCCTGTCATCTGTTGGGGTGGGGGTCAGGTGGCTGTTTCTGCTTTAGGATGGCTGTAGCTAAAACGGCGGGGCTTTTCTCCATATTGTCTCATCCTCAGCTTGGGCTTATTCATAGAGTGGTGGCAAGATTTCCTGAGAGAGAGGAAGCACACCAGACCTCTTAGGCCTAGATGAGAACTGGTGACACGCCACCTTTGCCACATTCTATTGGCCAAAACAAACCACGAGGGCTGCCCAGATCCAAGAAGTAGGAAAGCATGCTCTACATCTTTCTGAGACAAACTGCCAAGTGTGGGTATTGTTGCAATTGAACTAACAAAGCTCTTTTACTAGCTCTTTCTCTTGTATGATTCTATATCATATGCCCAACCCGCATGCTTTCTGGATGAGGAAACTAGAGGCTCTAAGAGGTTAACTGCTTGCCAAGCATTAGTACATGACAGTATCAGGACCATAATCCAGGTCTGCTGATAAGAGTTCAGAGCCATGTCCATGTTCCCTACTCCAAGGCTTCCCATTGGGCCTACGGGGTTTCCTCCACAGGAGGGAGTTGTGGCTGTGGAAGGAAGCAGGGCTGGGGCTCCCCATGATCCAAATGGAGCCTGAGCTCATTCTCTTGGTCTCCTCTTTTCCTTAGCACAGTGCTGGACCCTCTGGGGCCCAATGATGCCAGCAGCACATGGCCACGCCCTCCCTGCCCTCAGACCCACCTCCAACAGCGCTGGCGTGGGATTCCATGCTGGCTTTGTCTCCTGTCTGGGTCTCACAGCCAGCCCCGCCTTAGAACTTTGTCTATTTCCAGGGTCACACTTCATTCTCTAGCTGCCTATCCCAAACTCAGACCCATCACTGGTGCTTGGAGTGTCCCCGGCCAGGTTTCCTCTTGACCTCTCTGGTGGGGTGGCTGGCTTTCTCCGGGGACTGCAGCCCTCAGCCGGTTTTTACGGGAGCAGCTGGTGACCCCACACACGCCTCACAGCGCTGCAAACCATTTCAATGCAACCAAGAGCCCTGGAGTCTTAGAACTGAGTTTTAATAAGAAACTTGACCTGAGCGCTCCCGCTGCTATAGCAACTGGGTGGTGCCGGCACCTGCTAAAGTGTTGCTTCCCCCAGGCCTCGCAGGAGGAGTGTAAAGGTTAGAGCTCTGCCGTTTGAGGGAGGTGGTTGCTGGCAGCCTCCGCAGTCTCTCAAGGCAGCCTCCTTTGCTTTCTTCCTGGCACGTGTTTATCCTCCTTGAAGTCACTTCCACTAAGGGCTGCATGCTCAAGACAAGTGGTGACGGGCCACTCTGAAGTTGCCCGGGAGTTGACACTGCTCCCATGTCCACCTCCACTCAAAGTCTTTGTTTGTTTGTTGCAGTGCTGGGGATTGAACCCAGGGCCTCTACCACTGAACTACATCCCTAGCCCTTTTTTTAATTTTTGAGATAAGGTTTCGCTAAGTTGCCCAGGCTGGTCTTGAACCTGTGATCCTCCTGCCTCAGCTTCTCAAGTACTGGGGTTATAGGCCTGCGCCACCACACCCAGCCACTCCAAAGTCTTAAAGGGTGGCTGTGGGCAGATGAAGGCCGACTTGGAAATTCTCCTTTGATCTTCTTTTGCCAAAAGCAGGTTGTGGGTAGCAGAACTTTATCTTTCAGGACTCTTGGGAAACTGAGATAGTGTGTTTCTTCTTCCCCTGAGTCAGCGTCTCCCCTTGTCAAAAAGGAACCGTGATTTTTGGCGATTCAGTCAAGACTTCGCTCAAGTTTGCCAGGTGACGGCCCTTGGCAAGTCTGAAAAGGATTCTTAGCTTCTCGCCGTTCTCAGATCCTCCGATAGCTCAATACCACCGTGAGGTCAGAAGAGAGTGACAACTGCTCGTTTATTTGGGGAGTATTAAAAAACAAACAAACAAAACCGCTTGACACTTGATCAGCAGGCCATTTCCAGCCACAGGGACAAGAAGGCTGAGCCTCTGCGCCTGCATCTATTGCTGCTCTCTCTCCAATTAGCCAAGAATGCCGGCCATTGTGCGAACAGCACCCAGCCCCTGCCAAACACCTTCTCAGGTTTTTTCCCCTCCTCATTTTGCTAATCCCTGGAAGAAACATAATCGCAGAGAAACGTTCAAGGTTGGACACAACAGGGAGGAACTCGGCCTTGGCTCCCACCCAGTGGAAATAACATGCATGGGACCCGACGAGGCAGAAATGGGGTGTTAAACAAATACATCTCCTCCAAGCTTCCCGAGCAGCAGCCCGTTGCTTTCTGCAGAAGCCGGAGCTCCTGAGGCCAGCCACTCTGCTCCAAGGCCTCGTCACCTGAGAGATGTTTTCTAAGAGAACTAGGCAGGGCAGTCAACGAGCAAGGATTCCAAGCCAGAGGAGAATGGAAAGAGGATCAAGTCATTTATGCCCCTCTAGGGCAAAATAAAAGTAACAAAAGTATGTTATGTGTAATAAATGCAGAATTATATGTGATAATTAAACTCCAGCAAGTTGCAGGCATCAGTCTTTTTCACTTTTTCTCAAATCAGAGAGAAACATTTCGCCCTGTTGAGGTTTCGCGTTAAGAGTTCTGAATTAGAAGTTCCAGGTTCCAACCGGCCTCCTGTCACCTGAGCCCTGATGGTGGGAAGGGAGGAAATCAGAGAATGTACACAACTCTCTGTAGTGGAAAGAGAATGGGGGAAAGTGTCTAAAATCGCTTAAAATATATTCATATATATTTAAATCTCATTCAGTCTCACAACAATCTTAGGAGATTTATGACATCATTCCTATTTTACAAATGGAAATCTGAGGTGCAGAGGGGTGTAAAACCACACAGAGTGAACCAGGAAGTGAACTGGAGATTCCTATGTGGTTCTAGACGCAACACAGGGCTCAGAACATTTAGAGAAGCAACTCTACAGGTTAAAAACAAACCGCAGCAGCATATCTCTACTTCCATCTCACATGAATAATGGGACGTGGCCAAAGTTCTCGACCTTTTCCTGCGGGGTCTAGAAAGTGCTCCGTGGCTGGCCTTGGTGTGTCTTTCCAGCTATCCTTGAGAGAACCGAGGTAATGTAGGTTTGCCTGCAGGTAGGTCATAAATTTGTGCGGATCGGGCCTGGAGCAGACCTCATTACTGTTGCCCCAGCTCTCCTGGAATCAGACAGGACAGAGCCAGGGGCAATGCTGGCAGTTTTGCTGGTCCTGGGATGGAGAAGGTAATGGCAGCCTGGGCTACTGCAGCTTCCAGAATGGACCCATTCCATGTGCTTCACTTGCTAGGGGCTTCTCTCCTCTCTGTACCAGAAGCTCTTTTCTGGCACCAAGGCCATGAAGCCAAATCTACTCTCTGGCCCCAACAGTGACTCCTAAGGCTGTTAAGAGCATCCCCAAGCATGGCTGTCTCTCCATTGTTCACGATCATCTAAGACTTGCTGTGAAGACATCTTTCTTCTCTTCTCTGAACCCTCCTTGTATCATCAAGCACAGCAAATGCTGGGAGTGACCAGTGAGCTTCAGGTGCAAGACCCTTCTAGTGAAAATAGACGTGATAACAATGACCAGGGTAACTGTCAAGAATTTTTACTGTTAAAAAGCCCTTAGACAGCTGGGCGTGGTGGCGCGCACTTGTAATCCCAGTACTTGGGAGGCTGAGACAGGAGGATCACAGGTTTGAGGACAGCCTCAGCAAGTAGTGAGACTCTCAGCAACCTAGTGAGACCCTGTTTCAAAATAAATATAAAATAGGGCTGGGGGTGTAGCTCAGAGGTAGAATGCCCCTGGGTTCAATCCCCAGTATCACACACATACACACAAAAGCCCCTAGACATATTAGTTCCTATCATCCTAGTAACAGCCCTGTGATGGTTCAAGATATTTCAGGCTCGTCTTGTATATTTCTTGCTTTAGACCTGGAATCAACCATTTTTTTCCAAGAATCTTTGCTTCCTTTTGAGAGGAAATCCTTTTTAGAGCTCACCAGCAAGGAGGTTATCTCTACTGGGTTGTCAGCTTGTAGGTCTTTTCAATGGATAGAACTAATAAATACGTAATTTTTAAGAGAAAAATGAGCTGGGTGTGGTGGCACATGTTTGTAATCCCAGTACTTGGGAGGGTGAGACAGTTAATGAGACCCTGTTTCAAAATAAAAGAATAAAAGCCGGGCGTGGTGGCGCACGCTTGTAATCCCAGTACTTGGGAGGCTGAGACAGGAGGATCCGGGTTCGCGGCCAGCCTCAGCTACTTAGTGAGGCCCTCCGCAACTTAGTGAGACCCTGTTTCAAAATAAAGAATGAAAAATAGGGCTGGGGGTATAGCTCAGAGGTAGAATGCCCCTGGGTTCCATCCCCAGTACCACAAAAAAATAAGAGAAAAATGAATTATGAATTTATATTGGTTTTTCAGTGTGACTTAAGGATTCTACTAAGATTCCCGAATGCAGCTTAAGATTTCTTGGTGGCTCTTTCTGTGCTGGAAGCCTATCTTACTAGGGATAGACAATCAAAATACTGTGTTTTAGAGTGACTTGATGTAATTCTTTTCTCTGTGTGACTGTATCGGCAACTTGATATGAAGCTAATATTTTTTCCATTTGAATACTTTTAAAATATTCACTGATATGTTTAATCATATATCCTCAGAGCAGTTATTACTGCTGGGAATGTATCTTGTTCATTACATGTTGTTTGCTATCTCCCCCGTTAGTAGGGCCCCTTCTGTCTGGGTCACCGTCTACACCGTTACTGGAACCGTTGCTGACATTCAATCCACCTAACCTGAGATGCCTGCAACGTGGAAGTTGCTTTCTTGCACATCATGTTGGCAGAGGGAAGTAGGCATTATTATCTCAATTAACAGGCGAGGAGATCGAGGCTCGGACAGGATAATTTCACATGTAGTAACAAATAGAAACTTGAGTGAGGTTGGGCTGGCGACAAAGGTCCTAGACTCCACTGATGCTAGATTTGGATTCATTCCAAATCTGAGTATAGGAACAGGCCTACCCTGTGCCTGGAGGAGGACGGTGTGCCGAGAGCTTTACAGCAAATGAAGGCATTGAGGCAGGCCTGGGTCACTCGGCCCCCCACTCTCATGGACCCTAAGCTATGGTCAGAAGCCCTCCCTGTCTTTGATTTGCAACAAGAAAGAGGACTTCTCCCAGAAGAGGGGAGGGGAGCTTCGACGGGAGTCAGAGACTTGCCTTAGACACCCGGCTTCATTGCTCACTGACTGTGGGCCCCAGGTAAGACGCACAATCTGCCAGCCTCAGTTTCCCCATTTGGAAAATGGGCCGACAGTCTCAGCCCTGGCTACTTCCCAGGGTGGTTGAGGGGTGAACTGAGGTGACAGACGAGAGAGCTCTGTGTGTTGTAAAGGACTCTCCAGACAGAAGGGGTGTGTGGTTCTTCCCTCCACTCTTTCCTGGTAACATTTCGTTAGGTGTGTTCCCCTTGACCGAAGGCTTTCAAAGAAGTTGGCTAGGAATATACTTACCCAGGAGGCAGGCAGAATACTTTTCTGGAGAAAATCATCAAAAGAAAAGCAAAAACAATGAAAAATCAGGGAGTGCATGGGGAATATCTGGCTTTTAGTGATTATTTGCTGTGGAAGGAAAGAAGATAAATATTCAGAATAAACAACAGAGTTAGAGAAATGCTGCTGGAAGCCGACTGTGGGGTCAGAATGGTTCCCTCACGGCTTCCTGCTCTGTGCTGGCTGAGTTAACTGGCATCACCCCACATCCTGCTAGGTAGGCGTTATCACCTGGGCCCACAGAAGTCAAATGGCAGGTCCAAGGGTAGATAGCTAAGACTAGAACCAGAACCAGAACACAAAGCCCATGCGGGCTCACGCCTTCGTGTTGCCCCGAGTCCAGGGCAGCTCAGCACCTTGTCCTGGGAGGTAGTGGTGAGAGAATTACCCACTTGATAGGGAAGCCACACAGAGCAGCGCTCCTTCTACTTGGGTGGGGAAACAGCCCCGAGCACAAGGTTCGTTATCAGTTTACCCATGCTCGCCTTCAGATGTTCAGTTGCCTGTTTTTGACAGAGGACATACTATGTTCCAAGAACTGAGCTCAGTGCTGGGGAGACTGGTGCACAATGACAGCCCTGTCCCTGCCCTCGAGGAGCTCACAGCACAGCAGATATTGACTGAACAATCACACGAAAGTTGTGGGATTACATTTGTGATAAGCGATAGGAAGGATCGGTACCTATTAAAGACTAACTTTAAAGAGTCCGCTCATTAATACCAGATCTAGGAGTCTGCTGAAGGGCTCCCAGCAGCCTACAGTAGGATAATCAGAACATCAAAAAGATTGAAACACGCCGGGCGTGGTGGCGCACGCTTGTAATCCCAGTACTTTGGGAGGCGGAGACCGGAGGATCCCGGTTCACGGCCAGCCTCAGCTCTCTCTCTCTCTCTCTCTCTCTCTCTCTCTCTCTCTCCTTAGTGAGGCCCTCCGCAACTTCGTGAGATCTGGTTTCAAAATAAAGTCTAAAAAATAGGGCCGGGGGTGTAGCGCGGAGGTAGAACGC